>JACEEZ010021967.1:7500-27500 GCA_016584305.1 Chionoecetes opilio
AATATATATATTATTAATATATATATATATATATATATATTTGTATGTTCCAGTGAGTCGTTTAGATCTTTAATGACTGTTGGGCCTGTAATCAGTGGGTTGGATAGTTTATCTTTGGAAACAAGCGTTAGGCCGCGCTGATCGTACATCGACATGGCCGGAATCACGTGATCAAGGCGAGGTGGGCTGAGTGACGGAGATGGGAAGGAGCAGACGACTTAACCACTCCGCCACAGCCGGACGGCTGCCGTACTCTGTGCAAGCAACGCCTACCCTCCATACTTAGAGCAGTGCACCTTGTTAACTCTTGTTTTTACTTCTCTGTCTATTACTTAAGTATTCTTAAGTAAATGTGAGAAACGCAAGTCCCTGGTTTAATTTCTGCTACAAGCTATCTAGGCAGTATGGTGGGGACAAGGTGAAGAAAGTTACTTCGATGTAAAGCTGATCCCCGAGTGTGATGGGAACGGCACACAGTCTGTGGTGGAGTGGCTGGAGAACTGGAACTCGTGTACAACTCCAGAGGCGTCAGGATATAGCAAGTGTTGATTCCCTTCGCTTGACTGGTGGTGCCTTCGCTGTGGTATTTGCATCTGTCTGAGGAGGACAGGGCAGAAGACACAAGTGAAGAGACGTTGCTGGCTGCGTTTGCTATGGATCCCTACGTATCCTACGAACAGTTTTATCGGCAGGAAACTGCACACTGGAGAATCACCTGAATGGTGTTCTGGCTAAGCTGCCTGCGCCTGGCGTCCGGTTTGGTGTGATGACCCGACAAGGCCCTGTGGCCAGATTCCCAGCAAAAAATGTAATTCAAGCGGTGTAAGTATGGGTTTAAATCTACTCCGGCGAAACCCTCTGCCCCCTCTGCGCCGATGGCTTTTGAATATCCGCCTAGATGAACTTACGCAGGGCGCAAGGAGTAATCTCGGAGTATCTCCACAGAGACAGCTGATGGCTGGCTAATACATTGACGTCATCCTACGCTAATAGCGATCACCAGCAGTGTTTAGATTATCTATTCAGATCTATCAGGCCAATCACAAGGCTGTTCACGAGCGATCAATCATGTTTACAAACATTAATCGCTGAATTACTCAGCTGGCATCTGGGTTGACACAACAAATCATTGTATCATGTTTTAAAAGCGATAAAGGAAGGGTTTGATGATTGATGAATTGAAGAAGTTTCGTCAGTTATTGACGCAGCTGAGATGGATCTTTGTCCTGTAACCAGACGCTCTCTCGCAGACTACCCGAGCACAGAGAGCTGTCTGCTAGTGCTTATAGTGTTGGCCGAAGCCAGCATCCCCGAGGAGGCGGTTACAAACCCTCCGGCTAAGCCCCGGTCCCATTCCTGCTGGGTGGGAACAGGGGCTCGGGTTTTAAGGAAACAGCCCAACTGTTTCCCGCTCCACCCGGGGCTCGAACCCGGGACTTCTCGGTGTTTTGAACCGAGTGTGCTTGCCCCTACACTAAGGGTCAATACATTTGATTCGGGCCGCCAGTTGATATCAGGCCGCCTATAAGTAATGCAATACTGGACGAGATTTTTCGGGTCGTTTTCAGAGACACCGACTAAATTTTGTTCTTGGCCTACAATAGGTGCTTGTTCTAACGGGATATTTTTTGCGCAAAAAAACAAAAAAAAAAATATGAAAAAAAATAAACTTAACCTAACCTTATAGGTTTTATGATACCTAACCTAACCTATAGTTTTTAATGAACCTAACCTAACCTTAACCACAAGTATACCTTTTTTTTTTGTGAAAAAAAAAAATGGGTTTGCGCAAAATAACACTATCTCCATTAGAACAGCCCTATTGTAGGCCAAGAAAAGAAAAATCGGGTGGTCTCGACAACACGTTAAACTGCCTGTCCTGCTGGGTATGCAATGCTACTATAGGCGGCCCGAATCAACTGGGACCCCACTAAGGATACCAGTGACAGTACAGATTGACCAGAAATAACAATTTTGAGGCAATAATTTAAGGCGCAGACACCTATTGACTTTTAATAAATATTTCTAGGGCAATAATGGGCCAGCCATCCTGATTAACCTAATAATTCTAGGGACAAAAAGGGCAGACTCATGGTTGACCATATAATCATATAATTCAAGGCGTTAAGAGGCAGGACATCTGAGTAGACCTAATCGTTCATTCAGGGGATAATGAGAACGGTACCTGGTACTCTCGTCTACGAAATTCCTCGTCCTGACCACAATCCCGGAACTCGCCGAGGTAATGGTTAGGTTTAGTAGGTCTTAAAGGAAGATACCGTACAATGAACGAGACCTGCGCGTCATTTCTGAAACACTGACTAGATTTTCCTTGCCTAAAATTAGTGCTTTTGGGTAAAAATGGACGAGGACTGCGC
The DNA here is from genome assembly GCA_016584305.1 of Chionoecetes opilio. Taxonomy (NCBI): domain Eukaryota; kingdom Metazoa; phylum Arthropoda; class Malacostraca; order Decapoda; family Majidae; genus Chionoecetes; species Chionoecetes opilio. Next base: position 9,879 of record JACEEZ010021967.1, read on the forward strand.
CGGTCATTTTCCTGAGACCTGACACTAGTTTTTTCCGGTATTTATAGTGTTTGCCCATTACTACTCCCACAACCCCCAAGCGAAGTTTTGGCACCTGTGGGAATGCAGGGTTTTCGGGTGGGGAGCAAATAATGCGTTCGTAGACACGTAATTTAAGAATTGTGTAACGGCGACAACTCCCTAGATCTGAATTAAATTTCTTATATCTAGAGAAATTTGCCTAACCAAAAGTAACCTAACCTAGCGGGGGGCTTGACCCACCGATAACTAACGAACCTACCTAAATTAACCAGAATCTAACCATATCTAACTAACCAACCAAATATAACCTACCCCTATCATAAATACCCTAACCAAACCTCCTAATATGGTTGGGGGGCCTCTGGAAGGGGAGGTTGTGTCTGTATGAGTAATTAGTCTAGCAGACAGACTATATCATTTCGTACAATATTGTATATAAGTTTGGTAAATTCTAGTGTTTGCCCATACTCTTCCCCTTCCCCCAAACAATTTGGGCACCTGTGGGAAGCGGGGTTTTTTCGGGTGGGGGCATAAATATGCGTCGGAAACACGTAATCTAAGAGTTGTTTATGGGTTAAAAACTCCCTAGATCTAGAGTATTCCTTATATCTAGAGAATTTTGCCGAACCCAAAATTAACCAACTAGCGGGGGCTTGACCCACCAATAACCTAACGCACACCTAACCTAACCAATCTAACCTAACCTCACCTAACCAAATCTAACCTAACCTAACCTCCTAGCGGGGAGGTTTGGGGTTCTCAACACTTCAGTCCATCATTCTGTGAGGATCGTCAGGTTCACACTTCCCTCTGGACTCAGAGAAATCCAATGATTTTTCCCTAAATCTAAGAATTTTTTAATAATTGCCATAATTCAAAAAGTATGTGGTTGCGACGCAATATTTTGTACCCCAGCCATATATCCTGCATTCCCACAGTCCCCAAGCTTTGTTTTGGGGAGAGGGGGGAGTATGGCAAACACTAGAATAATACCATAAGTTTTAAAAGGTTACGCGGAGTGCATTAATACTGTACAGTATACTAAACAAAAAATCATATGAAAACGCATGTGGTACTGGCGGTAGTGACCGCGAGTTATCGTCCATTATACTGAACTACCACCGATAAGTCTTGCCGACATAAAAGTTTTCGGCGAGTTCCACTTGTAATAGGTGCAAATGAAGAATAAAATGCATTTCGTTATTGGAGAAGTTTTTCGCTTGTCCCAAAATAATTTAAACTACACTTCAAATACAATACATGGACATTGTTACGTAACATTCAAAACCCCAGACTCCCCCCATCACTAAACTACCCCCGATATTCGTCTCTGAATTCACAAACACGGGTAACAGCTGTTTATATATATAGATTGGGTACTGTTATGTTAATAATAAACTTGTAACTGTCGCTTAATAGGAACTCTATGCCGACGTAAAAAAAATGGAACATTCTCCGACGTGGCGAGCACGCCTTCCGTTCGGGGACTGTACATTAAAGCTAGCAAACGTTGTTAATGCCCGGAAATTCGGAGACAGGATTAAAACTCCATCATACTATTCCGGTTTATGTATCTGACAAGACATGAAAAAGTTTTCCAATAACCGTATGGTTTGGTCTGGGGCAAGTTGTCGCCTAGGTCCAGTATATGGGAGAACGAGTTTTCGTATTAACTACGGCCCAATCAAATCTTTTCTGTTCTCGTAATATTTATCTTCTTTCTTTCTACCATCTTTTCTTTTCTTTCTCCCACTTACTATCTCCCCCCCACACTTCCCCCCCCATACACTCAAAACACGAGTCCTAATTCGTGGACTTTAATTTCGCGACGTCATAACTGGTAGAGTCAAAACTTTTCATCCTCTCTCACCCTCCTGACAATCGAAGAACACTCTTAGATTTATGTCCTTCAAAACAGACACAATAGTGACATATATTACGTTTATAATGGGTGGTTTAGTCCGAGTTATTGCGCTGAAATAAAAGTCGACCAATCTTCCTCTCCGACTCCTCTTATCCTCCCGTCACTCTATAGAACTTGCGTTCGTGGCTTGCCAAAGGAGAACAACTTCCCCGGATATTAGATACATGTATTAAATTCCCTTCTATATCAATTAAAAGAACTGCGTTTATAGTGCGCCATTTCATATGTATAACTTTTGCTTCGTTAGCTAATTAAGTCATTCGAAGTCTTATATTCCCTTCAGGGGAAGCCTCTCATAAGGTCCGAACATTTCCCTTTTCCGCGGATCTTCCAAGCTCCCCTCGGTGTGGAACCACGCGACATCATCTCTCATTCACCCCCCCTCAAGTCGACCTGCAGTCACCTCATCTCTCTGCTTCACCCCCGTGTTATAGTATATCTTCTCTATATATATATATATAATTATATATTATATATATATATATATATATATATATATATATAATATATATATATATATTATAGTATATATATCTATCTATCTATCTATCTATCTATCTATCTATCTATCTATCCTATCCTATCTACTCTATCTATCTATCTATCTATCTATCTATCTATCTATCTAGCTATCTATCTATCTATCTATCTAGCTATCTATCTATCTATCTATCTATCTATCTATCTTCTATCTATCTATCTATCTATCTATCTATCCTATCTATCTATCTTCTATCTATCTATCTATCCTATCTATCTATCTATCTCATCTATCTAGCTATCTATCTATCTATCTACTATCTATCTATCTATCTATCTATCTATCTTCTATCTCTCTATCTATCTATCTATCTATCTATCTTCTATCTATCTATCTATCATCTATCTAGCTATCTATCTATCTAATCTATCTATCTAGCTATCTATCTATATATAGATAATATAATAATTATATAATATCTATAATAATATATAATATTAATAGATCATATATATATCTATATATATATATTATTATATTTATATATTTAATATATTTTATATATATAGTATATAATATATATTTATATATTTATATATTATATAATATAATATATATATATATATATATTTATATATAATTATCCGTGGGTTTAAATGCTCATTAACGCATAGGTAGCATGTCCCTGCCATTACTAAGTGTTATGATGAATGTCTCTCATTCACCCGCACCTCGAAGGTTCCGGCGAATGTCCAGTCCTGGAGAGAAACCAAGCCCATGGTTTTAAGTAACGCGAACAACTCATTACTCTTACATTTTCCCTCCCCTATATTTTTCTATGTATGCCTACGGTGTTCAGCCTGTGTATACGTAGATGGTTAGTTCTAAGAATATAATTCAGTGAGTTATGGTTTGCTCTGTAGATCTTCCTTCGTCCAAATTAGGAAAGTTTGTCAGACTTACAGCGTATACTAATCTCATCCGTCCAATTTCAGTAATCTCCGCATCGAGAAGTGTTCGTACTATCTTAATAGTGGTCATATGACTAATTTCAACTCTTTTAGTTTTGCGGTGGGATTTTTTTTTGTATCGTCATAAGATACAATAGTTTGTTCCAAGACTTAAAATCTTGGCATCACACTGGTGACTTAAGCGGTGGTATATTAGTTCCATTCAAAATAACATTTCCAGAATCTCACCTTGGAAAATAGGCAAGATAACGTCAAATTTCGGTAAATTTTCGATACAGTGGTCGATCATTATAGTAGGTTTATTAGATCTTTCCCTTATAACAAACAGACCTACACACATGAACCATGACCATGTGGCAGTGAGGCTGTAAGAAGCGAGGCCGACAAACGCCGTCACGCCGTCGCCGCCACAGCCAGCGCCACGCAGCCGACCCCAGCCCCTTCAGCCGGCCGCCTTCAGTGCACCTAGCCGTCCACGCTCGCCTCAGCTATGCCGCGCTTCACAGCCGCCGCTCCTAGCCGGCCGCGCCTTCAGGACCGCACGCCACCTCACACGCTCGCAACCACCACCGATGTCAAAGAGAGGACTGAAGCTCGTCGGGAGGGTAAGTCCTGGATCTCCCTCGGCCTACCCGTCCACCGACATGAGCTGCGCTGACAACCAGGCGCCAAGAACCTGTACATTCATTTCCGTGCAGGGTATCAAGGGTCGTCTGAACCCCTGGCCGGTGCCGCCGCCGGGGTCTACAACAACCAGAGCAAGCGGTGGCCCAAACGCTTTACGGAGCGGAGGATGCAGCGACACCGGCTCAGGAATTGGCACACTCACACTTAGTTTCCAAGAACCTACATGAGTTTTCCTGAACGTTTGAAGAGCTGAAGGCCTCAAGAAGGTACGGCGTCAACAAGACCCATGATGCCACCCATCACAAAAACCAAAAGATGGAAAGTTCGGTATCCATAGAGGTGTTAAATTATAAAATCAAGGAGAGAATTATTTTGAACAGAACATTGATAATTTTTTTTTTATGAACTGGAAAAGGATATATACCTATCGGTTAGGGTAAGTGTAGGGTCACCCTGTTATTACTCGTGTGGAAATCAAATCGCAAAGTGTTAAAGCAAAATATTGGCACAAGGTACGTTAGAAATTTTTATGATTGATTAGTGAGATGAGTGCAGTATCAGGCTGTGGTGAATGAGTTGTGTGAAAGGTAGAATGAGTCGAAGCGCCTCCTGAGACGATCTAGCAAGAGAGGGCACGTTTCTAACTACCAGTATGAGGTTGATTGGGATATTTTTCTTCATTGAATGTTCTTTGTTTCACGACGCATTCTGGTTCGGTGAGAGGAGTATTTTAATTCGAGTAAGGTGTACGAACCTCTGCTCAAATTACAGTCCACCCGGCTTGCGTGTAGCGGGGGAAAAACCACTCAGGATTTGATGGGTTCTCGTCAGAAACCTGAGTGTACCGGGAAGCACAAGATAGAATGAATGTGGGAGCGAATGTGAAAGTCCAACTTGCACACTATAATTTTAACCAGGAATGAAAACAAACTGAGGGTCAATATGGTTCTAATATATCCAGGTAGGAGGTTGATTGGGATACAGTCCTTTCATGAATTTCAGTAACATACGCAGTCTGGTTCGGTGAGAGTTTTCAAGGTATCTTATTCAAGTTACAGTCAACTGCGACTTGGGTGTATTCATGTGAAGAATTAAGCGAAAAGTTTAAATGTAGATGACTGCGTCACAGAGGTGATGTGTGTCGGACTAGAGGAAACATTGGATCTCGAGATTTCTCATTTCTAGAATTCGGAGTATCTTATTTTCACGCTCAGCCTGGTTTCGGTGAGAGGATTAATTTTTAATTCTGAGATAGTATACTGCTACTCACTTTACAGTCACCACTTGCGGTGTGGGCGGATATTTCAAGGACTTGTCAGTGCTCTCGTTATCTAACATGAGGGTAGCCAGTTTGCGCCCCTGGGAACGATCCTGCAACGAGAATACGGGTATGAGTCAGGTTTTGGAGACCACGTTTACTACCCAGGTATAGGTTGATTGGATACTTCCCTCTCATTGAATATTCGTGTAATCTAAACACTTCAGATACCCTTTCAAAGAATAGTAGGATCTCCAATAATTAAACCATAATTCGTCCCATTCAGACGCATCCTCTTGACACAGCTTTAGAATGAACGGGAGGTCCGTAAGTAGCTAATCTGGTATTGAAGAATTTAATTCTCTCCGAGAATAGACGTGTGTAATTGCCCGGAAACTTCGGAGAGACCGGATGAATCTCCCATCATACGATTCCGGGTTTATGTATCTGAAAGAGAAAAGGTTTCAATAACCGTATGTTTGGTCTGGTGCAAGTTTGTCTGGCCTAGGTCCAGTATCTGTGGAACAGGTATTCTTATTTACTAAGGCATCAAATCTTTTCTGTTCTCGTAAGTATTTATCTTCTTCTTTCTACCATCTTTCTTTCTTTCTGCCCACTTCTATCTCCCCCCCCACTCCCCCCCCCCCCCCCCCCCTATACACTCAGACACGGTCCTAATTCGTAACAAACTATTCAACGGAAAATCGTTCGTAAACTATTCAGCTTAGTGTTTTTATTTACATAGGTTATATTTCTTTTGTTTCAGATCATGTCTCCTCCTGCTACGTCTCGTCGTAAATTCTAAACAACCCTGAATCCTTCTGCCTATATATGTTGGTAGTTTCACCATTCCAATCAGAGGGCAAGCTCAGCGTATTGTCAAACAACGCATATTTCGCATATTTTTAAAGTGAAACTCGGTGATCAAGACAAGTTATGGCCCCTCACAAAGTGTGGCAGCAGTGGTCCGAGAGATTACGGATGTGGCCAAGGAACACTGAAAAGTTGGCATTTGGGTATCCCATGGTTGGGCGAGAGCAAAAAGATCATTCCACAGACTGTTACTTTTGTTAGTGAAAACATCAGGATTTAACAAGAAAAATAAATAAAAATAGAATCTCCTAATCTACCGTCAGCTATAGACCATGCTCATTCAGCTGAAATTCCATTGCCAGTTTTGACAACTACTCCTCTAGAATATCTGAGTGATGGTAAGAACGTACAGTGACAGCATGATGCAGATTTTGACATTCACGATGTTCAGTTCGTAGGGGATTTGATCAGCACGAGTTGAATGATTTTAGCACGTGATTTGGGACCTATCCAAAAAGCTTCAGAAATACTACATCAAGACTGAACGGGAAAAACATACTTGAACACGGAGTTAAGGTATCATACTTTCGAACGCGAAAAAGTACATTTCTGCGTACTTTCGTTCGAGTGCCCTAGCTGTTTTGTGTTTTTTGCCATAGCATGCCCCTGGTTTACTGAAGGAATTAGGGTTTTCATCTACAATCCAAATGAAATGGCGATTGTTTTTATTGATAGCTCACAAGTCGGAAGCTTGAAGTTGTCCTTCTACACATGGCAATTTGTTTGGTCGCAGGCCCTATTGGGCTTCGGTCTGTCTTCGTGAAGAATATGGAGATGTAAAGGAGTCATTGAGTTATTGTCCAATATGACAAACACACAATTGGTATCATCTGGGTTGACCTAAAATTGGTGTCCTTCCTTCTGGTCAACAACGTGGATACACAAAGTATCCCTGCTTTCTCTGTATGTGGGATAGCAGAGCTCCGAGAGAGCATTGGGTCAGACGAATTGGCTCCGAGATCTGATCTTAAACTGGAGATCCTAACATTGTACATGAGCCACTTGTTACAGAGAAATAATATTCCCACCTGCACATAAAACCGGTCCTCATGAAACAATTTTGTAAAAGCATTGTCAAGCTGAGGCGACTGTTTTGAAGTACATCTCTTGGCATTTCCTGACTGTCACTGAAAAAAAAAAAAAAAAAGCAAGGCGGTGTGTTTGATGGTCCACAAATTTCGACAGCTCATCAAAGATGAACATTTCAACGGTACTATGTCAGACCTTGAAAGAATTCTTGGCTATCATTTCAAGGACGTCGTCAAGACTTTCTGGAAATACACGTGCAAGTAAGTTACAAACACAGAATTGGTTCAAAACTATGGAGAGCTTACAAAGCGCTTGGTTGCAACAATGAGTATTAAGTACATTTTGCATAGCCTCTTGCCAACTTTCCGGAAAATCTTGTGCTGCTAGCAGACGAGCAAGGTGGACGTTTCACCAAATTTGAATGTTATGGAAGAACGTTACCGAGGGAGATTGATGTGCATATGATGGCTGACTATTGTTGAGCATCAAACGTGATAGTCCTCAAGTTGAACACTCCAGACAAAGCTACAAACGTAAAATTTTTTACCTTAACCTGCCACACAATTATTCCTTATGGAGCCTTTCCTAAAAACATGATAATGTTAAATAAACATTCTATTCGTGCCTATCTTTCATTTTTTTCTTGTATGCTAACATTTGCAACTTTTTTCATAAAGTAAGCACTGTTACTGTTTTTAGTACAGTATTTTCATATTTTTTTAGAAAACGAAAATCCTACAGTTTCAAAACTTGACGTGATAGAGAAAAACTGAGATCAGTTTTGGATTCAGCACCCAAAAATTACTTAATAACAAGTGTCATACCTAAACTCAACACAATTTGTCCCCAGTGTTAATTTTATCTGCTAAGCTTGATTGCTATCTCATTGCTATATGTTATTTTTATAGGGCTTTGGAGCGGTGGAGCTGACGGTGTTAGCAGCTTGTGGGAGCTGTACGGTGTGAGCGTGAGCTGAGTGGATGACCATGGCACACCATGGACACCGCTAAGGCCATGTTTCATAGCAGGAGTGTGGTGTGTATAGGTTGTGTACACAGTGATTCAGAGTGTGACTGGAAGTTACACAGTGGATATCAGTGTGACGGGAAGTTTACCCAGTGACCGTGGGGTGAAGGAGTTATTTGGGTTTTTGGTTAAACACGAGCTGAGAGTCGCGTCGTGTCGTCCGTTCACATTGTTCCATTTATTTTATTTGTTGTAAAACCTTAGGTTAAGTAGGGAAGTGAAATACTGGTCAGTCGTAGGTGATAATTAACCTGAAATTCCTGTTAAGCGAGTGTTTATTCAGACGTATAACTCACATATTCTCTTACAATCTTTTTTTTTTTCCCACTTACTTGTGGGAATGGTGGCAGCGTAATGGCCAGGATTTTGGGAGCCTCTTCGAGTTAGCCATCAAATCTATACAGGGGCACGCTACACTGGGACCAACAAATTGACAATCCACATATTTTGGCAGTTTTCGGCACTGAATTTGAAATTGTCCTATCTTCTCCACCTCCAAACATCGTATCTGTTTGTTTTGGCAATGTTGTTACGCTGTTGAAAGCCAGATTGCCTCACATGACTAGGCTTACGTGACATTTACCCCAGATACAATTCGGGAGCCACAGATATAGTATCAGCCAGCTTGGCGGCTTCCAACAAGTAATATCACCTTGTGCTTACGAAAATCGTCATACTTGACTTCTCATGGAGGCACCAGGTTCTTACTCTAACACGATCAGCTGCTTTAGTTCTCTACTTACTGGTCTCAACTCTTCTGACTTCATCCATCTCTGGAACTTCGATTTAACACTCCCTGGCTACCTCAAGATACAGTTTTTGGTCATTTTTTCCTTACGTCCCTAAATCTCCTCTATACACCTCTGGTCTCGTTCTGCAGTTCTCAAAACGCTTCTTCTTTAACCAACTTAATAATCAGCTGACATCCTTCCCATGGTAAGGCCAAGCATACACTTCCCTAGCCTTCCCTCTAAACCTAGTCTGCACCCCAGGCACAATCCCTCTTTATCCCACTCCTTTATTGTTGCTAGTTTCCTCAAATTGTATGAAAAACATCCTCCGCTTCCATCGTCCTATGAACTCTTGGCTAAAGTTGACACCCGATAAATCATTCGATTTCTTTTCTTTCTTACTTAGTAGTTACACTCATCTCAGTTTCTTGAGTTTCTAACTTCTTGTTTTCTTCTACTTGCAATTTCTTCAACTCATACTCTTAATCTCACTTTCTCAAATGCAAATTTTTCACTAGTTTCCCCTTCAACCTCCCTGGCAGGTACCTTGTCACTCACTGCTCTACTTAACACTTCTTTATCAAACAAAGCATCGATCAATTATCTCTGCATATCTCCCTTGATCTGAGACTTAAGAGTAACCTGGTACCTCTCTGCAATGTTATATAATTCCTCCTTACTACACTGGTATAAGTAGTGAGTATCCATACTATCCATAAATTTCTGTACATTCTCCATCGTATTTGCACTAGAAACAAGTGAGCTGGGTTTACAACGATTCGAATACCGGACAGGCCCCCAATTTGTTACGACCCATGGTCCAAATAATGTTATGGTGGCTTATAGCTTGTTGTCCTCGTAGTCACCGTGGTAGGATTGGTTGTAGGTAGCGTGGCGGTATAGGCCTGAGCGGTAGGCACGTGTTGCGTGGTTCGGTGAATCACGCCCTTATGGACGTGTCTGGTCGTGTAACGTTGCGTGTGTGTCGGTCAAATCACGTCCTATTCACAAGGACGTGCTGGGTCGTGTAGCTTGATGTGTGTGTGTGTGTTTGGGAGGATGAATACATTTGTGTGGTATAGTTTAGTGTATTTACTGAAGAGTTATTGGTACAATATCAGCTGCCGCCAAGACGTTAAGCACTGAGACCACGTCTGACCCCGGCGGCAACACTGAGAGAACTACTTGACCTGGCGGCTGACCCACGGTCACCTTGTCCGCAAGTGGGCGCCGCTAGAGGTCACTACTATGCTACAAACATAGAGGTGGCAAACTTAAAAGTATAAATAGTTGCCTATTACAATAACAGCCTCTGAAGTCTACCTCAACCCTTAGCCCAACTAATAGAGTCAGTGCTCCAAATAGCAGGCTTGGTTAACAAATGATATAGGCTAGATAATTAGCTTAGTTACTAGTAAAACTTTGACAGAAGAGGCACAAGTGTTACATAACTTAATAACCCCCAGCTCACCTTGCGTAGACGCCAGTCTCCCTACTATTGATAGAATCTCGATTCATTAAGGATGGAATTATAAGTCTATCAATAACACTATGTACAATATATTTACATGAAATAAGTAATCACAGTCCCCACCATTCCATACACCACATAATCAAGTCCCCCACCTCACACACGCACAATCACCACTCATATCACTTCACACATATATATCTATCTATTATCTCACCAACAAGTAGAATCTTTTAATGCCCGCCACAGATCCTCCGTCTCCACCGCCTCACTCGCGTATGTACAACCAAGGTAAATATATGCCTAACGCAAGGTAGTTTCAACCACCCCCTCGCGCGCGGGGGACGTGACGTCCCATGGAATATCCAGAGGGAGAGAGGGAGAAAGAGAGACCGAGAACGAAAATTTAAAATAATTATACCGTAATCCTAATGTAAAATTTTTTAAATTATTCGGTCTTGTACAAACAGTAGTGGTAATTAATTAGAACTAAGTTGAACCATTGTTTCCGTAGATAACACTAATAGTCGCCAGTCCCATCGCGTATAATGTTTATCATATAAAATATACTGCTTATGGTTCTATATATTTCCATAAATACCGTAACACAAAGAAATGCCATTATGAACTTTCAAGAAATAGCATGAACTTAACTCTTCGCCATTTAATATTTTGCGTAAAAACTTTTTACATGGAAAATATCAATAGAAGCGAGATTTAATGAGCTTTCCATTGATATATTTCCTTTTCTGATAAATAAATAACATCATGAAATCGGGTAATTTTTCCCGATTGATGAGGTTATTTATTTAGTTGAGAGAGAGAGAGAGAGAGAGAGAGAGAGAGAGAGAGAGAGAGAGAGAGAGAGAGAGAGAGAGAGAGAGAGAGAGAGAGAGAGAGAGAGAGAGAGAGAGAGAGAGAGAGAGAGAGAGAGAGAGAGAGAGAGAGAGAGAGAGAGTGTGTGTGTGTGTGTGTGTGTGTGTGTGTGTGTGGAATGGACCCACGATCCCACCCATGTCGGCGGACAAAGCCTGACTGAAGCCGCCAGAAATTTAAACCCTGCTGGTGGCGCGATTTTTCATGACCTCAGCGCATGGATGCGCACAACGGACCGATTTTGCCACAACGCCCCCCCAACGTGAAACTACCTTGCGTTAGCATATATTTACCTTGTGCACAACACTCTCCACTACTCCCTCGACCTCTGAATGTCACTTCCCCACACAGTCAACACTCATCACTTCAACACAGTCCCAGAACGCGTCACGATCCACAGCACGACGTGACACCATAACTCCCCATTACAGCCACATCATACTACAACACACCTGTGATCGCATAACTCATTCACCCTTTCCGGAACCCCACGATATTTCCGTACATATACCGTAACCTGACATACCCACTCCAGTCCAGAACTCCCAGATGGCTTGCGGTTCACATCCCAGGTCACTTTACACGTCCGACACGCACCGATACCCCAGTTATACACACGTACATCACTGTAAATCCCGTAGTACGTCCACCGAGTGACCAGCCCCGCGAGCCACCTGTAATAGAGTTCCCGCAGTCAGGTAGTTGTCTCCACAAGTTACCTCGTAAAGCCCCAGTCCCACTGTGGCGATATTTAGCTGCGAACCAATACGAACCAGCATTCGTTGTGCATCTCACACCATCCTATTGATTCTACTTACTCCTCATTAGTTCGCCTGTAATGCCGGGAAATTCCGAGAGAAAGGATGGAAATTCCCATCATACGATTCCCGAGTTATGTATATGAAAGAAGGGAGAAGGTTTCAACAACCATATGTTTGGTCTGGGACAAATTGTCGCCTAGATCCAGTATATGGGGGAACCGGTTATTTATTATAATAAGGCCATTCAAATCATTTCTGTTCTCGCACTATTTATCTTTCATTCGTATGTCTTTCTCTCTCTTCCACTTCTATCTTCCCCCTCCATTCTCCCCCCCCCCCATACACCCAGATCACGAGTCCTAATGTGTGGGACATTTATTTCGCGATCGTCAATAACTTGTAGAGTCAAAACTTCTTATCCTCCCCTTATCCTCCTGACAGATCGAGGAACACTCTTAGATTCTTAGTGTCCTTAAAAACAGACAAAATAGAGTCGGGTTACGCATATAAATGTGTGGGTTAGTCGAGTTATTCGCTGAATTAAAAGTCGACCAAATTTATGTTGCGACTCCCTATACCTCGTCACTCTGGAAAACACGTTCGTAGGTTTGACCGATGGGAAGAAAAACTCTCCCCGGATATTAGAATAAATGTATTAAATTCTTCTATATCTAATTAAAAGAACTGAGTCATTTCAAGCAGGCAGTCATTTCATACGTATACCTGCTTCTTTAGCTAATTAGAGTCATTCGAAGTCTTATATTCCCTTCATGGGAAGCCTCTCATAAGTATCCGAACATTTCCCTTTTCCCGCTGATCTTCCAAACTCTCCCTCTGTGGGACCACGCGACCATCAGTCTCTCATTCACTCCCCTCAAGGTAAGACATACAGTAACTCACCTCTATCTTCCCCCCTTGTTATAGTATATCTATCTATATATATATATATATATATATATATATATATATATATATATATAATATATATATATATATATATATATATATATATATATATACCGTTGTTTAATGTTCATTAACGCATAGGTAGCATGTCATGCCCTTACAAGTGTTATTATAGATCAGTCTCTCATTCACTCCCCTCAAGGTTCCGGCGAGTGTCTCCGTCGGGAGAGAAACCAAGTCACATGGTATCGTGAACACATACAATTCCATTACTCTTACATTTTCCCTCCCCTATATCTTCCATGTATACCTATGGTGTTCAGCTTGTGTATACGTAGATGGTAGTTCTAAGAATATAATTCAGTGAGGTAGGTTATGCTCTTTAGAGCTTTCCTTCGCCATATTAGAGATATACATGTACTTAAGTTTTCAAACCAGGAATAACTTTTCGTGGTAAATAAACCAGATGATGTTTAAAGTATAGCTTCTTGTGTTTCTTGCAAAAACTCCAGGTGACTATTCCCTTGTTATGGAAATATTTCCCCACGTCTCAAAAAGAGTTTCAGACTTACTCGGTGTACTAACAAAGTCCCCACGACTACCAAAAATGCTCATATAGTAAATCGTGTTCAGGGAGTAGACCATAGGACTACTCGCTTGGACTGGTGGCAGCAATTCCCCTTACTAAAAACTAAGTTCATCCCAATTCAGTTGTGACGAGGAGAATTCATTCGTCAATGGAGAATTATCTCAATTAATATCATTCAACACGCAGGTGTCAGAGACTTAAAAAACCTGGCATGACACGCCATCACTTTCGTATTAGATCGGCCACATCCGCAGGCCAATACGACTGTTTTGGAATGTTCAAAACAATCGCAGAGGTTTGCGAATTGAAGCCCATTCGTACTGCATTCCTGGAATACCGTGTCAATTCGAATCACTTCTTGTTGGTTTGTATTTCATCGCATTGCTTCCCCCCCCCCCTTTCTCATTCACCTCCACCCACCCCCGACTCCACTCTCCCTACTCCCATGACCACGTGATAACACTCCCCCCTCGACTACCTTCCCCCTACTCCCACCACCACATGGTGACACTCCCCCCTCGACTACCTTCCCCCTACTCCCACGACAACGTGATTACACTCCCCCCGTTACTCTCTACCCACTACTCCCATCATCACGTGGTAACACCCCCACCCACACCAACACCACGCCTTCTTCACCCCCCACCCCGTTTCCCCAGCAACACCAACACCCCCTTCTTTATTACAACCCCCCTCCCCCATGTGTGAAGGGAACTTTATGTGTGAATGTGTGAAGGGAGCTTTATGGGAGCGTCTGTTATGATGCGGCGATACGGACCACTACGAATCAATACGGACCCCTATTTTTCTATCAAAAGATCGCCATCATTCGCAAGCGATGTCATTCTTAGTTATTCGTATTGATTCCCCAAATTATTCGCCACTGTGGGACTGGGGCTTAACTCGCCACGTCGCGTCATCCCGAAACCATGACTCGAACCAGTAAATTATAGGCACGAAACCACTAGTTAAACCACTGATACTTCAATCCGCGAGTGAGCTCGATAGAGGACTATTCCGGGGCAGACTAGCAGTTTAAAGTAATCGTCCAGACCCTTCTTTTTTTTTGTCTAATTATGTTGAATTATTGACACCTAATCCACCAAAAATAATTTATTTCCAGGCCTTATTTCCGTAAAAACACGACTTTTGTAAAAAGCACGCAAAAAAAATTCTTCTCACCAACAGGGCTACGAATGTTATTGATGACGTCAGAGGAGGAACGCTCCAATGTAAACATCTGTCTGACACCTGTCGGCAAATGTTATGATGAGCGATTGCACTTCGGTGTCAGACAGTGAATGTGCAACAACAACCCCTTACACACAACAACCCCTTACACACAACAACCCCCTTACACACAACAACCCCTTACACACAACAACCCCTTACCCACAACAACCCCTTACACACAACAACCCCTTACACACGGTCGCCACCAAGGATAGTATAAAGTCTTTCTAATATCCTTGGTTCCCACCCTATGCGGCTGCCGTCCCCATGCGGCCGCCCGTATCAATCAATCATTGGGGGCATACGCCGGGGAGCGCGTCGCCTCGCCCACCCTACGACGCCACTCCCGGGGGTCACCACGCGCGAGTTCCCATGCAGGCTCCTTTCCCATACCAAGCAGCTCTCGACAACAACATCAACATTGCCCCAGCCACGAGCCTTGTGGGCGCCCCCTTGGCCTCCTCCACGCCGGATTGTCTCTTACAGATACAACCCGATGGGAAGGATCGGTTTCAGGGTAGCGTGCCACATGCCCATATAGCCGAAGTTGACGCTGACGGACTGTGCAGGTAATAGGCCTCGATTCAGTCTCACGGTGCAATCGCTGATTTGACACGTAATCATCCCAGCGATACCCCATGATTCTGCGAAGACACTTATTACCAAAGGCATTGATTCGTCTCTTCAAGTCACTATTTAGTGTCCATGTCTCACAACCATAGAGTAAGACAGGGATCACAAGCGATTTGAAGATCCGGATCTTTGTCCTCCTGCACAGGTACCGACAACGCCAAATACTCCCGCTGAGCGAGTCCATAACACCGTGGGCTATGCCAATCCGCCGTAAGACTTGTTGACGTGACCCGCCGTCATTATGGACTGCGCTACCAAGGTATGTAAAACTTTCCAAGATCTCAATGTCCTCGCCACACGCATGAACAGACTGTACTGCTTCATCTAGTAAGTCTCCAAACACCTGGACCTTGGTCTTGAGCCAGGAGACCTCAAGTCCCAAAGGCTTTGCCTCCTCGTGCAGCGCCTCGAGAGCCATCACCAGGACCTCCAGCGACTCAGCAAAGATTACTGCATCATCGGCAAAAACAAGATCAGTGATCTTGGTGTTGCCAACGGATGCTCCACAATCACTTTGATCTACAACCTTGTCCAATACCCAGTCCATACAAGCGTTGAAAAGTGATGGGGCAAGGACGCACCCTTGCCTCACTCCTGTATTCACAGGAAAGAAGCCGGATACACCTGCCCCACACTTCACAGCACTTTCAGTCCCAGAATACAGACCAGTTATCAAACCAATAGTCCTTGCAGGAATCCCTCGAAGTCGCAGAAGATCCCAGAGTGACTCACGATGCACTGAGTCAAACGCCTTCTTGAGATCAACATAGGCTGCAAGCATCCCCTGTCGAAACTCACGTCGGCGTTCCACCAGGACACGAAGCGCTAGGATACGGTCCGTTGTTGACTTACCAGGCGTGAACCCAGACTGCTGAGGTCTCTGATGCTTCACCAGATGGCTGCGAATCCGTGTCAGCAATAGATGGGCAACCACCTTGCCTGGTACGCTGAGCAGTGTAATACCGCGGTAATTGTTGCAGTCCTGACGGTCCCCTTTCCCTTTCCAGATAGGGACGACCAGCCCCCTTTTCCAGTCAGGAGGAATGGTACCTGATTGCCACACGGCAGTCAGGACAGCATGCAACCCGCGGATCATGGCCTCACCCCCAGCTTTGAGGAGCTCCGCACTGATATTACAAACACCAGCTGCATTTCCACCCCTCAACTTTGCTACAGCCTCTCTGACTTCGTCAAGAGAGGGTGCACTTTCGTCAATGGGAGGATCGGCATCCACTGCCTGTAACCCAGTGGTGTGAAGCTGCTCAGTTGGAGGGTCCACCGTGAACAACTGCCCAAAGTACTCAGCCCAACGAGCCATCTGCCCATCCATGTCCGACACGAGGCGCCCATCTGCTGTTCGAATAGCACTCGCCCGAGAAGGAGACTTGGAACGGAGCTTCTTTAGGGCTCGGTAGGCGGGTCGGAGGTCATTAGCGTTCAAATGACCCTCGACATCCTCAGCGAGACTCCTGACATACCTCTCCTTGTCTCTCCCCAGGAGGGTTCTAGTCCGGCGTGACAGAGCCCTGTGCTGGTCCCGGTTCCTAGCCAGCCTGGCAGCGCGACTATCCTCGATTTTCTCCAGCGTCTCCGTCGAGACAAAACCACGCCTTGACCTCGGGCGCTCCCCAATACACTCCTTGGCAGCCTGTAGAGTTTCACGTTTGAAGGTATCCCACAGTTCTACAGGGTCCCCGAGAGCACCGAGCACATCAAACCGATTTGAGACTGCCACCGCATACTCATGAGCACATGTCAAGTCCTTCAGTTTCTCAAGATGAAACACAGTATGGTTACCTCTTGAGATTCTTCTGGACTTGATATGAAGCTTAAGTGTAGCAACAACAAGTCTGTGATCTGTTCCAAAGAACTCAGCACGTATGATCCATATATATAGAGGGCATTCGCGAGGAGCAAACTATTGTTATACGTATATGTTTATTGTACGGTATGTTTAACATATATAACTATATGTTAAACATAAGATATGTCATAAGTTACTAACCTAACCTCACTATAACCCCTATAAATTACTAACCTAACATCACTATAACCCCCTAAAAGTTACTAACCTAACCTCCCTGTAAGTTACTAACCTAACCTCACTATAACCCCTAAAAGTTACTAACCTAACCCCACTATAACCCCTAAAAGTTACTAACCTAACTTCACTATAACTCCTAAAAGTTACTAACCTAACCCTAGCATAACC
>JACEEZ010021967.1:35000-67500 GCA_016584305.1 Chionoecetes opilio
TTCGTCATCGTAGTCTTCTTTGCAGACTTTACGGAGGGCAGGTCCTACATCTTTATCAAATGCAAGTAGTATATCACGCCCTTCATTATGAGCCGTAAGGTATGGGATTTGGGCCAGGATACGATTTTTTAACTCTGTGCTATGTTGTCTGACATGCTGCTCCACTCCAAGTTGTTCTAGACGATTAGAATAAAGTTTGACGAGATCTGCAAGTTTAAAGACAGGGGCATGCTCTTCATCTATTCTTGTTTCATCGATATATGACAGCAACTCGGCTAGTGCAATCCCATGGTTGACTTTATCCGTTGTGTCCATCTTCTGTTTATCTTGTAATGATTTAGTTTTGTTGTAAAGTGAAACAAGACACCTTGGATGATATTTTGCATCTTGTGCGACCATGTCCCCAGCACTCAATTTTGCAAGTAGCCTCTCGTCCTGCAGGTCTAATGCACATCTTTGTACGCGGGAGTCTAGACGAAAAGTTGATGCCTCACGGAGTGGTTCGGAAGTTGACACATCTTCGCATAAAAAACAGACATCCGATGCTGCCACTTCATGATGAGCGACTTGACGAGTGTATTTCTTGGATGTAGTAGCATCAGGGTCGCAACCCTGTGTGCATTTCCTTTTTTCTGCTCGTTGTAGTTTTTTTTATTGAATTTTGTATGGCAGGATTTGTGCCACTTGGCATTGTTCTCCAGAAACGTAGCTTCAATGCCATTCCCGTCATCAAGGCGTCCTAATTCTAGTGGCATCGGTAATTCGTGAAGTTCATTGAAACGTCTGATGTTGAAGATAAAGGTAGAATAACCAACTCCAACATCGTGCCGTTTTGATTCTGCTGGGCATTGCAAACTTTCCCGTGTGATTTTTTGGCACAAAACGCACTTGTTCCAATCCGTCTGTACCTGCGCCTTTGATTGTCCAGGTTGCAGTGGATCCACTAGCTGATAACTCTTAGACATTTCGCTGTTCGAAACACCAACTGAAAAAAAAAGATATGATAAGATATGAGGACAAATAGGATACGATAACGAGTTGCATTAAATAAATAAAAACTTTATTATCACTCACTACATGGACACTAATAAATGTATTTCTAAAGGTTCATATGCAAAACTCTTTGGTGTAAACAGATCACATTTTAAATGGTTTTATATAAATCCTTGTCCTTCAAAACATCGGTCTAGACACCTTATTTGCTCAGTTATCTGCAATATTGGCCGAGATATAGGCGATATAGAGTTTTTGGTAATGGCGGCACTAATTTGCATAAAAATGATACGTGGGACATTTTTTCAACTATTTAACATAGCAAATCATTTTCTACACATTGTTTCCTATCTATAGACACCAATGAGAAGTATATTTCGGGGGGAGGTGCACGAGACCCCTATCTAGCCACTAGAGTAAAAGCGGCCATTTTGTAAAATGGCCGCCACGGTTACCATAGGACGTTTTCGCGGTGGATCCGTATCTGGAATTATTCATTAGACTATTATCTATGACTGTTCCAAATTTCATGCTTGTACGTATAAACCCACAATTGTTACACCTATCTGCCTGACTATAATGAGTTAATTGGCTGGAACGTGGCTCGCTGTCACGTTCCAGCCGCAAGAACTGAGCCAAAAGCAAAGGGGCCAGAGGCTGGACGTCTATACTTGATATATATATATATATATATATATATATATACGTATATAATATATATATATATATATATAATATATATATATATATATATATTATATATATATATATATATATATATATATTAGATATAGATACATAATTATTGACAGCGAGCGCAGCTCGCTGTCGCTTACCATAAGACCCGTGGAACCAAGTTTCCGCCAAAAGGTGTATAACTACTCCTAAATAGTGTCGGATTGAGCTGAAATTTGATATACAAGTAGTGCTGTCAAAATCAATGGGGGTCATCAGAAGAAACTTTTTGCGTAAAACAAGCCTTTAATGAGTAATAAACGTAAACTACTCCTAATTATTGTCGGATTGAGCTGAAATTTGACATGCAAGTAGTGCTGTCAAAATCAATGGGGATCTGTAAACAAACTTTTTGCATAGAACAAGCCCTTAATGAGTAATTCACGTAATGAGTTAATTGGCTGGAACGTGGCTCGCTGTCACGTTCCAGCCGCAAGAACTGAGCCAAAAGCAAAGGGGCCAGAGGCTGGACGTCTATACTTGATTGACAGCGAGCTTCGCTCGCTGTCGCTTACCATAAGACCCGTGGAACCAAGTTTCCGCCAAAAAGTGTATAACTACTCCTAAATATTATCGGATTGAGCTGAAATTTGACATACAAGTAGTGCTGTCAAAATCAATGGGGGTCATCGGAAGAATTTTTTTGCGTAAAACAAGCCCTTAATGAGTAATAAGCGTAAACTACTCCTAATTATTGTCGGATTCAGCTGAAATTCGACATGCAAGTAGTGCTGTCAAAATCAATGGGGGTCGTAAACATTTTTTTGTTTTGTCAAAAATTTGTTTTTTTAATCAAAAAACCCAACCCGTTTTTTAACATTTTGATCCGCATTCAAAATCTGTAAATTCCCCGAGCCACCAAAACAAAACGGCCGCCCGGGCAGAGCCCGGCCCACCACGGCTCGGCGACGTCAAGTCGGAATTTTTCCCAGCCCGGGCCTGATACAGCTTTCTCGGGTACCCATGAAGGATGAAAAGGTATTGCCATACGCAAAAAAAAAATATATCAAAAAATACCCAAAAAATTCTTCAACTTTACTTTTATTTATTTTGATTCTCTGTGTATTTGTATAGGAAAGGGGGGGAAAGGGATTAACCAAAACTTGATCGTCACCAGCAAGGTTGCCCCACGGCTGGAATGAAGCTTTTTTTTTCCCGCGCATTTTACAAAAATCCTGTTTTTAGGGAAATAAGGCTTTGGAAAGGGAAAAATTTTTTTTGGGGAAATTAGGTATTTTAATGAACATTAAAACATAATTATGCAAAAAGAAAAAAAGGGTCTAGGCGATTATTTTTATGGGGGTCTTTTTTCTCTTGTAAAAATTTTTTTAAAACTTCGCCTTTAGTTGGGTCATTTTGCTTATCCTTTTTCGGGTTTCCTAAAAAACCCTTTTCTTCAGCACCCATTTGGAAAAGTTTTCCCCTCAGTTGTGATAGATAGATAAAGATAGATAGATGGATAAAAAAATTATAATTGACAGCGAGCAAAGGGCTCGTTACCATAATACCCGTGGAACCAATTTTTCCGCCAAAAAGTGTTTAAACTACTCCAAATATTATTGTTTAAAGCGGGAAATTTGACATGTAAGTAGTTTTGGTAAAAATTTAAATGGGGGTCTTTTCCCGGGTAAAATTTTTTTTCCCGTAAAAAAAAGCCTTAATGAGAAATTAGCGAAAAAATACCCCAAATTATTGTGGGTTTGGACCCTAAATTCAAATTTCAAAAAGTAGTGCTGAAAAAAGCTTTTATGGGGGGTTCGGGTAAAAAAAAAAATTTTTTGCTTTAGAAAAAACCCCCTTAAAGAGAAATTTTACGAAAATGGTTAATTGGCTAAAACGGGCTCGCGGGAAACGTTCCAGCAGCAAAAACTGAGAAAAAAGCAAAGGGGCAGAGGCGGGACGTTAAAACTTGTTTATATATAATAATATATAAATATAATTAAAATTTATTTTATATATGTATATAAAATATTTTTAATATATATTTTATATATATATAAATTTATACATTTTTAATTTTATTATATTTTATTAATATATATAATATATTTTATATATATTTTATAGAACCAATAATATTATATATATATATATTTTATATATAAAATATTATAATGATAGAAAATTTATTGACAGCGAAAAAAGCTCGCTGCGCTTACCAAAGACCCGGGGAAACCCCAAGTTTTCCGCCAAAAAGTGTAAAAAATTTACCCCTAAATATTGTGGGAAAATTGAGCAAAATTTTGACAGAAATTTAGGCGGTAAAAACCCCAAAATGGGGGTCGTGGGAAAAATTTTTTTTTTTGCTTTTTTAAAAAACAACCCCTTAAGGGAGAAAATTAGCAAAAAACTACTCCTAATTTTTTGTCGGATTGAGCTGATTTTCGACATCCCGGGAGAAAGTGCTATCAAAATCAATGGGGGGTCTGTTAACCAAATTTTTTTCCCAATAGAACAAGCCCTTTAATGAGAATTACGTAATGGATTTAATTTGGCGGGAAGGGTGGCTCGCTGTCACGTTCCACCCGAAAAGAACTGACCCAAAAAGAAAAAGGGGCCCAGAGGCTGGACGTCTATCCCTTGTTTGGGCAGCGAGTTCGCTCGCTGTCGTTCCCAAAAAGACCCGGGAACCAAGTTTCACCAAAAAAAGTGTATAACACACCTAAATATTTTTCGGATTCAGTTTGAAATTTGATATGAAAGGGTATTGTTTGTCAAAATAAAGGGGGGGTCGCGGAAAAAATTTTTTTTGCTTTTTAAAAAAAAGGGCCCTTAAATGGGGAATAAGCGAAAAACTATCTTAATTATTTTTGGATTTGAGCTGAAAATTTGAAAAAGCAAGTAGTGCTGTCAAAATCAAGGGGGGTCTTAAAAAAACAATTTTTTTTGCTTTTTAGAAAAAACCCCTTAATAAGTAAATTACTAAGGGGTTTTTAATTGGCTGGAACGGGGGCTCCCCTTTTCACTTTTCAGCCGCAAAAACCCTGAGCCAAAAGAAAAAAGGGGCCAGGGGCCCTGGCCCTTTCTAACTTGTTTGACGCGAGCGAAGCTCGCTTCGTTACGTAAGACCCGGGGAAACCCAAAGGGTTTCCCCCCAAAAAAAGTGAAAACTACTCCTAAATATTGTGGGAATTGAGCTGAAATTGGGACAGAATTTAGTGCGTAAAAATTAATGGGGGTCGTGGAAGAATGTTTTTGGGTTAAAAAACAAGCCCTCAATGAAAATTTAAAGCGTAAAACTACTCCTAATTTTTGGGTCGGTTTGAGGACATTCAAATTTTCCAAAAGTAGTGTTTGTCAAAAAATGGGGGTCGTAAAAAAAAATTTTTTGAAGAAAACCCCTTAATGAGAAATTTAAACGAAAATGGGTCGGGCCCGATATTTTTCCCCATCTTTAAGAATTGTGGGTTTAGACGTAAAAAGCTAAAAATTTTGACACAGTCATAGATAAAAATTTCTAAGGAATAATTCCCGAAAGACCCCCCGGGAAAAAACGTCCCTAGGGTAGCCGTGGCGGCCTTTTTTTAAAAAAATGACCGTTTTGACCGCGATTTTTTTTTAAACCCGGACAAACACAAATGTTTCTTTTTTTTTCTAATGAAATGACTTTTAGAACAAAATTTTATCCCAAAAAATTGTTTTTCCAAAGGAACCACAATTTGCTTTTTGTTTTTGCCAGAATGTAAATTTAAAACCCACCGGGGAGCGAAAATAAGTGCTGATCATAAAATTTTGGGAAAACCTCCGCTTTTCAGGAGTCAATGTTTCATTTGGAAATTCAGGCCCAAAAATAACTATTTGACAGGTAAGTACATATTTATTTTAAGTAAACCCCCTTTTATCTAGACGTCCCCCAATTTTTTCAGCTTTGTACGTATTTTCCCAAAACAATTCCCTTTTATAAATTGTTTACCCCTATTTTGCCTTTGACTTTAAAAAGAAAACAAATTTAGAAACTGAGCAAATTTTTTTGGGTGGCAAAAAAGATAAAGGGGGTTTTGCAATGGGGTTCTTTTATTTTTGGGTTTTTGATCCCACAGTAGTAAAACCCACTCTGCGATGGGGATGGAGCTTTTTGTACTCAAAAAATTGAGTGTGTTTGAGGGTTGTTTGGGGTTTCCCACCATCACCTGATTGAGACTTGATGTTGGGGCCCGTCGAGGATAAATGGCCACCAAATTTAACATTTAAATTGAGGTACTGTTTTCCCTTGGGGGCCCCATCAAAAAAACCTGTGAATTTTAGCTCCCAGTTTGGAAACATTTCTCTCCCGAAATATTTTCGCTCCCCTTGCAAGACCCAGGTTCCCGTAATCGTAGTCTTTTTTGCAGACTTTACGGAGGGAAAGGTTTCCTACATTTTTATAAATGCAAGTGGGATATCACGCCCCTTAATTATAAACCCGTAAGGTATGGGTTTTGGGGCCCCAGGATACGTTTTTTTAAAACTCTTTTTGCTTGTTGTCTGACAGCTGCTCCACTCCAATTTTTGTTCTAGACGATTAAAAATAAATTTTTGGGCCGAGATCTGCAAGTTTAAAGACAGGGGCCTTTCTCTTCCCTCTTTTTCTTTTTTTCATCGATATATGACAGCAAACTCGGGTAGTGCCAAAACCCCATGGGTTGGGCTTTATCCGTTTTGTCCATTTCCCGTTTATTTGTAAAGATTTAGTTTTTTTGTAAAGTGAAACAAGACAAATTTTGGATTTAATTTTGCATCTTGTGCGACCGTCCCCAGCACTAATTTGCAAGTAGGGTTGTTGCAGGTCTAAGCAATCTTTTTAGCCCGGGAGTCTAGGAGAAAAGTTGATTTCCTCACGGAATGGTCCGGGAAAATTTACACATCTTCGCAAAAAAAAAACCCGAAAAACCCATGCTGGGGCCCCTTTTATGATGAGGACTTGACGAGTTTTATTTCTTTTGGGTTTTAGTAGCACCCGGGGGCGCAACCCCGTGTGCATTTCATTTTTTTTCCTGCTCGTTGTGTTTTTTTTATTGAATTTTGTATGGCAGGATTTTTGGGGGCCCTTTGGGATTGGGTTTTCCAGGGAAAAGTTTTGCTTCAAAAGCCATTCCCGTTATCAAGGCGTCCCAATTTTTTGTGGCCATCGGTAATTCGTGAAGTTCATTGAAACGTTTTTTGAGGGTTAAGATAAAGGTTTGAATAACCAACCCCCAAACTGTTTCCGTTTTGATTCTGCTGGGGCCCTTGCAAAAATTTCCCCGTTTTGATTTTTTTGGGACAAAAAAGCCAAATTTTTTCCAACCCTCTGACCGGCCTTTTATTGTCCAGGGGTTTCAGTGGATCCACTAGTGATAACGTTAGACATTTCGCTGTTGAAACACCCAACCAAAAAAAAAAAAATATGATAAGATAGGGGGACAAATAGGATCCCCATAACGAGTTGCATTTAAATTTAAAAAAAAATTTTTTTTATCCCCTCACTACATTTGGAAAACTAATAAAAGTATTTCTTTTTAAAGGGCCCTTTTGCAAAACTTTTTTGGTGTTAAAAAAGATTTACATTTTTTAAATTTTTTTTATTTTAAAACCTTGTCCTTCAAAAAAATCGGGTTAGAACCTTTTTTGCCCCAGTTAACTGCAATTGGCCCCCGATATAGGCGATATAGGTTTTTGGTAAAGGCGGGAAATTTAATTTTCAAAAAATGGAAAGTGGGACATTTTTTTTAACCCATTTAACATTTGCAAATCATTTTCTACACATTTTTTTCCTATCTATAGACCCCCAATGAGAAGTATATTTCCCGGGGGGAAAGGGGCACGGGACCCCTATCTAGCCACTAGAGTTAAAAAACGGCCATTTTGTAAAATGGGGCCCCCACGGTTTTCCCCTAGGACGTTTTCCCCGGTGGATCCGTATCTGGAAAATTAAATTTTAGCCTATTTTTAGGGCCGTTCCAAATTTCCCCTGCTTTTACGTATTAAACCCCCAATTTTTACACCTTTTTCTGCCTTTTACTTAAAAGGTTAATTGGCTGGAAAAGTGGCTCCTGTCACGTTCCAGCCGCAAGAAAAAGAGCCAAAAAGCAAAGGGGGCCCCGAGGCCCGGGAAGGGCTATAATTTTATAAAAATATATAATTATAATTTTATATACGTATATAAAAAATATATATATATATTTTTTTTTTTTTTAAAATTATAAAATATAAAATATATTATTTTATATATATTATATATATATATATATTGATATTTGTAAAATAATTTTTGACAGGAGCGCAGCTCGCTGGCCCCTTAACCCTTTAAGGGGCCCCCTGGAACCCCAAATTTCCGCCCAAAAGGGGTATAACTACTCCAAAAAAAAGTTCGGATGAGCGAAATTTGATATACAAGTAGTGCTGTTTAAAAAACAATTTGGGGGGGATAAAAAGAAACTTTTTGCTTTTAAAACAAGCCTTTAATGAGGGAATAAAAAGTAAACACTCCTTTAATTTTTGTCGGATTGAGCTGAAATTTTACATGCAAAATATTTCCTTTTCAAAATCAAAGGGGATCTGTAAAAAAAAATTTTTGCACCAGAAAAAAAGCCCCTTTAAAGAGTAATTAAAGTAATGAGTTAATTGGGGTGGAAAAGGTTTGGGCCCCGTCACGTTCCCGCCCCAAAAAACTTTTAGCCAAAAGAAAAGGGGCCAGAGGCCCGGATTCTTTTACTTGATTGACAAACGAGCTTCGTCGCCGTCGCTTTCCATAAGAACCCCCCCCTTTTTGGGAAACCCAAATTTCCGCCAAAAAGTGTTTTTAACTACTCCTAAATTTACGGATTGAGCGGGAAAATTTTACATAAAAAGTAGGGGGCTGTTTAAAATCAATGGGGGTCATCGGAAGAATTTTTTTTTCGTTTTAAAAAAAGCCCTTTAAAGAAATAAAAAAAGCGTAAAAATACTCCTTTTAAATTTTTGTCGGATTCGCTGAAAAAATTTGACATGCAAGTTTTGCTGGGCCCCAAAAACAAAGGGGGTCTGGGAAACAATTTTTTTTTCATTTTGAACAAGCCTTAATGAGTAATTCACGTAAAAAACATAAAAACTTAAGAAAAAAAAAGGAAGCTACAAGAGGGCCCCCGAGGCCCACACGTGGTAGTTTTTTTTTCACCTAAAAACTACCACATTTCCCCCTTTTTATCCCCCCTCCCTGAACCTATCCAGTCCCCGTAAAGCCCCCCAATTTTACTCAGCACTAAATAACCCGTAAACTGAGACCATTCCCTTCATTCACCACCCCCATTTTTTGGAACCCCAAATTTTTTTCCCATTTCCCTTCCAAATCTACGGGTTTTCCAGCTTGAATCCGTTTCTTTTTTGTTTTCCCTGGTTTTTAAAAACCGTAAAAACGTTTCCTACCCCTCCTTTATTAAATCCCCTTTTTCCACTTTAAAAAATTCTATCAGATCGGGCCCCTTTAATCTTTCATCTATTTGAGTGAGTGTAATTTTTAAAAACTTCAATCTCTTGCTAAACTAAAGTTACGAATCCCTTTTATTTTTTTTGGGGCATCCTTCCCCTGTAATTTTTCTTTCAACCCCATAATCTATCCTAAAAATATGGAGACCAAAACGGAACTGCATAGTCTAGGTTTAAGCCCGGGGCTTTGAGCCAAAAAAAAGCTTTTTAATAACTTCCGCCCTTTTACTTTTAAACTTATGGGAATGAATTTCCCAAATTTCTCTATTAGCTCTATTTTGGTCAATACCCTTGTTTTCCCAGGTCGGATTTTGGGCTCACCCCCACCCCCAAGATCCCTTTTTTTCCTTTGAATTTTTTCAGCGATTTCATTGTTTTGGGGGTATCTTTGGGGACCAAAGGGGATTTTTCACCAAAAATTCCCTAACGCTACATTTACAATATTTAAAATTCCCTCTGCCACCCGACTGCCCACTCCCTTTAAATTTATCTAATTTTCCCTGAAAAATGTTTACGTCAGACTGTGATCCAAAAAATCCTACCAATTTAGTAAACATCCCGAAAACTTTTGGGTGATATCCAAATGTAATCCCCCCTTTTCCAAAAGTCCCTTTTATTTTAAATCAAAAATAGTAATGGGCCCCAAAAAAGAAACCCTGTGGAAACTTCCCCTTGTCAAACCCTTTCCCCCTTTAGATTTGGGAAAACCCTTAATTGTAACCCTTTTTTTGCCTATTAAATTAGCCAAGCTTTTGATTCCCAAAGAAGAACCTTCCCATCATACCATTTAGCCCCCAAACCTTTTTTAAAAGGTTTTGCCCCGTGTGGTTTCTTTGTCAAATGCCTTAAAAAGCCAGATATATTATATCATAATCCGTATTTATTATCTTTCCGTTTCATAAACTTTCCTATTAAAAAAAATCAATAAAAATTGGGTGAAAACCCTGACCCAACCCCTTTGGGGAATCCAGTTGGGGAAATCATTTTATCAAACTTTTGTTATCTAAGTGCTCTTTTAAAGTTTTTTCAATTATAGATTCCAATAAATTTTCCCCCCACTGATTTTTAGACTTTTTAAAAGGGCGATAATTTGACTTTAGTCCTTTTGGCTTTCCCCCTTTAAATTTTTGGGGGAACAACATTTCCTTTCTCCACAATAAGGGGACATCCCCCATCTCAACCGATTTTTCCCAAAAAATGTTACTAAAAGAAATCCCTAACAAAACCCCCTGGTTTCCCTTTTAAACCCCTGTGATACACTTTCTCGGTTTCCCCGGCGAATTTTTTAAAGGGTTTCATTTTTTCCATTTTAAAAAACCCCCCACCATTTCCCTAGTTATCACAATATTCCCTTTTAGTTTTTAAACGTCGCTTTCCCTTTGAACCCTCCCGGGCACTAACGGATCGTCCTGTGATCCTCCTCCGTAAAAAAATTAAGAAATAATCCCTTTAGACCCCTTTCACAATCCCCATCCGTATTTTAAAAAAACCCACCCTTTTCCTGACCTTAACGGCCCAACCCAATTCTTTTTGGCTTTGTTTTATTAAACCTGATAGAACCCCCTTTTGGGGCCCTTTTCGGGTGTTTTTGTACTTTAATCTATAATTGGTTTTTGGGAACTCGAGGGGTTAAAATTTTTTTCACTGTCCTCGCCCCCACGTTATAAGTTCCCTTTTTTTTTTCCAAAACCTGCCTTTAACCTTTAAAAAATGTTTTTTTTACTCCAAGTTGTGTTTTAACTTGGTGGTTCATCCATTTTTGGGTCATTTTTAATGGACCTTATTCCCCATAAGGAATATTCTTTTCTGTCCGCAATTATTATTCCTTTTTCAAATGAGGTATAATCCCCCCTCAGCTCCGACCTCAATTCCCCCCCTTTTAACCCCTCAAAATTTCCTCCTCAGCCCTGAAAATCACTTTTCCCCGTCAACCCCTCTAATTAAACTTCTCAGCCCCGACCTTCCCCTACCATATCTGACCGCCCCCAAATTTTCCTCCAAAGGTGCCTTCCTAATCCTTAAAAATTGGGTTTCCAAACTGTCATCGCCCCCCGTTTCCCCGGGAAGAATTTTTTTCCCCCCATCCCCCCACCTTTTTATGATAAAACCCCCAAAGGGGTTTCTTAATCCCGCATAATTGGCCCCTTTTTGAAAAATTTGGATTCGATGCCTTTTTGCCACTTTTAAATTTTCCCCAAATTCCCTTTAAGCTAAAATCTGACCCTTTATAATGGTCGCTATTATCTTTAAATTTTTCCCCCCGACCCCCCCACATTTGTAACTAAAAAAGTCCTATTTTTTAGCAATAGATTAGAATTTTTATCTTCTTGTAGGGTCCTTGATTTTCCTTTTACTTAGGAATTTATCCTGGTTAAAATTTAACAATTCATCTGCAAAACGCCCCGCACCCAGATTTAAAAAACCCAAATCTATATTCCCCCAAGATTAAAATTTTCCCACCACGCATAATCGATTTTATCTGCAGGCCTTGTTTATTTCTTCCCAATAGGAGGCGAATCCTTTTAAATAAGTTTGGAGGGCCCTTTTTACACTACCCCCAAAAAAACCCCTTTTTTTCAGTTCCCTCGTAAACCCCTACCCCCCTATAGACTCCCATGCTGTCATTTTGTTTTTATAAAAATGTTAAAAAAAACACTGAAAAACATCTTTGCATAAAGCGCAACTCCTTCCTCCCCGTCTGCCTCTCTGTCCTTGTGAAATAAACCCTTTTACCCAAACTATCTCGACTTCCCGGAAAGAATAAACCCTTTCCCCGACATATCCAACCATGTTTTTGTTAATGCCCATTATATCAAAATCCCCTACCCCTTTTTTATTCCTCCCCCAAAGGAAAAACTATCTTTTTTAAATGTCCTTTCAGTTTTTATAGTAAAACCTTTCAAAGCAACTCCCTTTTTTTTGTTTTAATTTTCCCCTTTTTTTCTTTTTAAATAAAAAACCCTCCTCTTCTCTTCTTACGAATCAAATTTAGTTCCCGCCTTCGGAAACCCTCCTTTGGTCGCCCAAATTTCCTTTACCCCGACCCCCCGTGTCTTTAAAACCCCGGTTCTCTATCTTAAAAAAAAACCCCCGCCCGTGCATCTACCCCACTTTCAAGGGATTTTAGACAAGTCTTTAAATCCTTTCCTCGAAAAAAGGGAACCCCCCCCCTGCGGGAGAGGGGGTTTATGCCCCGAAAAAGAGGGGCCCCCGCTGTCGACAAAGGGGCCCCAACCCTTTGGCCTTTTCAAAGGGAAATGCCGGCCGGGGAATTCACGCAAAGCCCCTGGGAGTTTCCAAATGTCGTCAACAAAGGTCCTTTGAAGAAAACCAAACACCCAGGGAACCCCCCCCTGTCCCTAAAAAATTTTCCTACAGCTTCCTTGAAACCCCCGTAGCAATTCTTCACCCCTTTTTACACAACTCAAAAATCAAATTTTCCCCAGCGCTAAAGGGAGACGATGGGGTTTTTCCCCTTTGGGCCGCCATGCACCCTTTAAATAAATTTTAACTAACATAAACCTAAACCCCTTCCCTGGGTAACCAACCCAATTTATTTCCCCCAAAACCCCTTTTTCTGTCACAAAACCTTTTCTGTCAAAAAAGCCTAACCTGACTGTCCCAAAACCCCCGGGTTTTTCCTTCGGGTAATAATGTATCGTCTACCTTCCTAACCTCCGAAAAACCGGGGGCCCCCGAGAGGAAAGGAAAATAAGGGGGCGAAAAAAAGGGGGGCATTTTTAACCCCTTGGGGGGTTTAAGGGGGCAAACCCTTTTCCCAAAAACCAACCCCTGGGACTTACAGGAACCTTAAATAGGCGTTGAGCCACTCGGCCCCTTTGGGACCCCTTTCAGGGGACACAAATGCATTTCCCCTCCACTCGCTCCCCGGGGGGCCTTTACCCCACTTATGAGAACGTATCTCTCTTTCCTGCTTCTTCAAAGGGAATGAGGGTTAATTTGGGTGGGAAAGTGGGTCGCTGTCACGGTTTCCCGCCGCAAGAACTGAGCCAAAAGGGAAAAAGGGGCCCGAGGCTGTACTTGATATATATATATATATTTTAAATAAAAATAAAAATATAAATATATATAGAGAGAAAAAGAGGGGAGAGAGAGGAGGAGAGAAGAGGAGGGGAGAAGAGGAAAAGAGAGAGAAAAAGAGAGAGAGAGAGGAGAGAGAGAGAGAGAGCTATACTTGAATAATTTTATACATAAAATTTATAAAATATAAAATATACTATATATAAAATTAAAATATATTATAAAATATATTTGTAAAATTAATATAATATATATAATATATATTTTTATAATTATATATAAAAGTAATAATTTATAATAAAATATATTATTTATTTTTTTATTTTTTTATCACAAAAGGGGGAACCCCCCAAATGATTCTGTAGTGTTTCAATTAAAGGATATCCAAACTGTAAAAACCTTTTAAAATCACACTTTCCTTTCCCCAAACGTGATCAAAAGTTGAACTTAAATAAATACCTTTTCTTAAAACCCCCCTTCACACATTCCATAATCGAACCACAAATGACGCCAAACCCAAATTTTAAATTGTTTTTAGGCTAACCACGGATTTCCCGGGACTGCCCCCACGAGACCCAAAAATTTTGGGGAATGCGGGGCTGCATAGGGGGTGCGGGGCGCCCGACAAAGAGATATAGTGGTTATGGACTACGTATTAGACTGGTTTATCGTAATATAATATACTTTAATCTTCGCTAAATGTTTATTTTTATAATAAATCAAAAAAAAAACAGTTTTAAAAAACGCTTTAAAAAAAATGCCCTTTCGAGAACCCATGAAGAAATTTTGGGGATGGGGAAACTTTTCTTTGCCATTTAAAACTTTTGAGTCAACTTTTACATGAAGGGTATCAAAAAGAAGCGCAATTTTATTAGTTTCCATTGCTATTTTTTCGTATAGATAAATGAAATAGAACCATGCATAAATAAATTAAACGTTAATAAATAAATAAAAAACATCAATCGGGTTTAATTTTTCCCCATGGTGAGGTTTTTTATTTACCTTTTATATTTTGTTTTTGATAAATGAATTAGACCCGTATAAATTAGCGTTGACTAAATAAATAACCTCACAATCGGGAAAATTACCGATTGATGATTTTTTTTATATTAGGGAACGCTAATTTATGCATGGTTCTAAGTAATTTATCAATAAAAGAAAAAAAACAATGGAAAGCTAATAAAAAATTTGGCCCATTGATACCCTTTATGATAAAAGTTGCCCCGCAAAATTTTTAAAAAGGGGGAAGAGTTTAAGGGAAAGCAATTTCTTCAGTCTCGTAAAGGCATTTTTTTTCCGTGTTTTTTCTGTTTTTTTTTTGATAATATTAAGAACAAAAAATTTTCGAAGATTACAGTATATTTATATTTTAGATAAACCCGGGCTAATGATCTGTTTTAAAATATTTAATTAAAATATGAACCCAGCGGCCCTCCGAAATTTCGGCCCTTTTTGCGAAAAGGCCCATTTCCGTGCGCAGTTTCCCGGGATACAGTGGGCTATGATTTTAGGTATCTTTTAAATTTTACCACGATAAAGGCAGACCACGATAGCCTCACCGCAAAGTTTCCCCTGGGTGTAATTTTGGTCATGACGGGCGTAAAAGGCAAGAAGGGGTTTATGGGGCAAACTGTAAGACTAAAACACGAATGAAACTTTTTGGTCATTTTTTCGTCACGGGTGAAAATAAGATAACCACGACAGGCCATGACGGGGCCATGGACGTATCACGATAGGTCAAGAGAAACTAGCTTTTTTTAAAAAGCCCCACCCGGGGGGGGGGTTGGGGAGGAGAAAAAAAGGGGGGGGGGGGGGGGGAGAGATATAGGGGGGGGAAAAAAGGGGTGGGGGTTGGGGGTGGAGAAAGAAGGGGGGGGGGGGGGGAGAGATAAATTTTGGGGGAAATAGGGGTGGGTGTTGGGAAGAGAAGGGGGGGAAACGGGGGGGAGGTTGTAATAAAGAAGGGGGGGGGGTTGTTTGTGTTGGGTGCCCAAACCGGGGGGGGCCGGGGATGAGAAAGCGTTTTTGGGGGGTTGGGGGGGATGTTTAGTAGTTAAAATGGGGGTGGGGGGTTAAACACCCCCCGTGGTGATGAAAATAGGGGGGGGGAGTCGGGGTTGGGTGGAAATGAAAGAGAAAGGGGGGGGCGGAAGGGGGTGCAAAAAAGGGGGGGGAAAGGGGCGCGTAAAGGGTTTTTTTATTGTCACGATAGAAAAAACGACGATAAAAAATTTGTCTCACCCAAGCTTTCTTTTACATAGATAACGATTTGCGTCACGATTTGATTTTTCGATTGCGCTGTGTTTGGGGACACAAAAGGGGAAACTTTTCCCCGGTTTTTTAGTGGGAAGCCCCTAACTTTTCGAAGCCCGGCCATTGCCCTCACAAGCGTCAGTTCATTCCCCCCATGGACCCATGACGGGGCAATCATTGCATTTTTGGCGCTTTTGTGTTTCGATTATTGAATGTGTGAAAGGGGGGGTTTGCTTTTGAGCGAGTGATGGTGACATACTGGCAATGCCTCACGCGAAGGGTGCTAATTATAATCAATCACTAACGCCGGGCCAGGCAGTGGTGGACGGTGACTCGGTGAGTGACACGTCTCAAACGAACTCCGAACCAGCAGGTGGTGGGCTTCCTAACCTGATTAGAGGCAAGGAAGCCATATATTGATAATGCAACAGCATAGCCGTACGAGGCGGGGGGGGGGGGGGCTAGGGGGGCTGCAGCCCCCCAAATTTGGGCAGTAAATACATTTTTCGGGCTGAATAACCAATATAACAGGGCTATTTAACTGGCGGCCCGTGAGGCAATTACGGTCCTTGAGTGGCTTTTCATTGGCCTTTTGACAGACTCAGAAAAATTAGAAAAAAACTATGAATTTTGCATATTTATTTCAGTATTTATGAAATTTTACATAAAAAAGGACAGTCCAAAGCTGTCCTTTTCTGTCTTTTTTTAAACATAACTCTTTAATACTTTAACTAATTAAATTTTATATATTTAATTTGATAGTTTAGGACTTTCAGTTTAGAACACTTTATGGTGGACGAATGAAGTAAGGGAAGCTATTAGATTAGAAGAAAGAACACACTATTCTGGAAATGGATGGAAGAAGGAACATAATCACCAGAACAGCATACAATACTGCAAGAAATGAAGCAGAAAAGGGAAGCACAAAAGCAGGCATGGGAGAAGATTGGTGATGAACTGGAGCAAGACGTGCAAGGCACTAGGAAACTGATAGACAGTATTGCAAGAAACTATAGCAAGAGAGAAGAACCTACTGCAAGATCTATAAATGATAAAGAGGGAGTACTACTCACTGAACAGGCAGTGACTCTGGTGTGACCAGAGAGTTTCACCGAGAGGTGTCACTCGGGTTCCGCCATTTTGGATTATGAACCGGTGGCACCGCCAAGCGGACGGGGGGCGCATGTCAAAATATCATTACTGTGCACGGTGTTGTGCCTTTTCAATACCCCCAAGACGCAAATATATGTAGTATTACGTTAAAATAATGAACTGAAGTGGTATTGATGGATGGATTTTTTTGTTATTAAACCCTTTGTTCCTTTTATATTTCATATCGAAGCCCCATCATTCCAATAAATTGTCTCCAATCTCAATACCCTCTACCCCCCATACACATTTTTTTTGTTGAGGTAGGGGTTGATCTTATTTCCATGGCTTGGCAAGGTCTACTTTTTACCCTATGATGGACATATACTGTCTTTTGATTGATTGATGATTAATTGTTTGTACAATCTGTCATATAGTTTCCAGCAGAAATTATGGAGGAAGTTCCCTCTCCCTTGGAATGATGGATGATGGGTGATGACTGGGGGTGATGGGTGATGGGTGGGGGGTGATTGTGAGTGAATGGGTGGGGGGGATGGGTAATGGGTGAGTGAATGGGCGGGGGGTGATGGGTGATGGGTGAGTGAATCGGTGGGGGGTGATGGGTGGGGGTGATGGGTAATGGGTAATGGGTGTGGGTGATGGGTAATGGGTGTGGATTGATGGGTGAGTGAATGGGTGTGGGGTGATGGGTAATGGGTGAAGGGTGATGGGTAATGGGTGTGGGGTGATGGGTAATGGGGTGAGGGGTGAGTGAATGGGTGGGGGGTGATGGGTAATGGGTGAAGGGTGATGGGTAATGGGTGTGGGGTGATGGGTAATGGGTGAGGGGTGAGGGGTGAGTGAATGAGTGGGGGGTGATGGGTAATGGGTGAGTGGAGAAATTCCCTCACTTCTTTGATTCCTTCTTTCTTTCCTCGTCAGTTCCTCTTCTGACTCTCTTCATCCCTCCTTTTCTTCCTTACTCCTTATTCCTCCTTTCCTTCTCTCATATCTCATTCCTTCCCTCTCTCCCACCTTCCATTATCACCCCATCATCACCAAAAGGAGGTGGGGTTCCCTAACAACGTTGACAGCGGGCGACTGTCAGAGGCCCTCCGTCCGCTAGGATCGCTGTCGTCCATGAAATCAAAACGGCGCGCAATGTTAAATCGTCCGAGTGACACCTCTCGGTGAAGCTCTCTGGTGTGACACTGGTGTGAGGCAGGGTGGTGTACTATCACCTCTGCTATATGTTATAATGGACATATGTATCAAGAGAATACAAGTGTGTGAGGATGAAGCACTGAACTTGACATATGCAGACGACGTGGCAATAATTGCAAAACAACAAAAAATGATTGCATAACAGTTACAAAATTGCAACAGGTGCTTAATAAATGACGTTCGGAAATGGAGGACGCGGGTATGTAGATAATTAAGAAAAAAACTGAAGAAATGCTTGTGTATATTATGTAAATGAATGATGTGCAAACTATTATTGGTATTTTGTTTCTTGTTTGTGTGATTCGAGTTAACAACACTGCTTCATGTAACGGAGCAGGAGCTGGAATGGGAGGGGGGATGTGCTTAATTTTGTGGTCGATTCTACTCTTCTTGGATTCCCATTCATTCTTGTCATGAATGGCATAGTGGCACTGGGCGGGGCCACTACGAACATAGAGCGACTTGTGCGATTTGGGAAGGAGGATACAGCCGTCTGCGCAGTTGCCGCCACAGTGAATCAGTGATTGGTGTTGACGAACAGGATTTCAGTGCAACTTATGATGCCGCAACAAACTCGGACGGCCAGGTGGAAATAGTCGCAGAGCGTTGAGCCAGGTGTCCTTCAGAACCAAATAGAGGAGTATTCGGAGCCCCGTGAAGCTAGAATAGTGTATAAAAAGGAATTATAAAAGTGGATCGCTGATGGTTGGCTAGTGTCATATAAAAAAGATGTAGTACATAGGTCAGTCAAAGGACTGATACCCTTGAAGGCAGTGATTCAGCGAAACAAAGGAACAGTTCGGCCAGTGCTGGATTTTAGAGAACTTTATACCAGAGTCGACGCTTTCACGGCCGAAGCTGATGTGTGTGCAGACTGCAGACAAGCTGAGAGACTGGCGTAAACAAGGTGTTAATGTATCAGTGATTGACTTGGAAATGCGTACTTGTAAATTCAAATACACCACTCTCTATGGCCGTACCAAACTGTGGTGTTCAAAGGGCGCAGGTATTGCTTGACCCGTTTAGGCTTCTGCTGGTGCGTCCACATTGGCAACAAAACATGTTGGCAACACGAAATACAGCATAATACAGTAGGCAACAAGTTGTGAGATCGATAATGATACAATGTTGCAGACATGTTGGTACTGATCTGTATGCAGTGTTTCAACCCTGATGTTAACATCTGGACGATCTGTTAACAGGGTTGAGTCAAAAGCTTTTCCGTCTCATCAACTTCCCTTCTCTGACTGACTGTCTTCAATCTTTAAATCACCGCCGCAATGTTACTTCTCTTGCTATCTTCTACCGTTATTTTTATGCTCACTGCTCTTCTGAACTTGCTAACTGCATGCCTCCCCCACTCCCGCGGCCTCGCTGCACAAGACTTTCTACTCATTCTCATCCCTATTCTATCCATCTTCCTAATGCAAGAGTTAATCAGTATCTTTACGCTTTCATCCCTTTCACTGGTAAAAATCTGGAACTCTCTTCCTGTTTCTATTTTTCAACCTTCTTACGACGTACTTAAATCTTTTCAAGAGAAGAGTGACAAGACACCTCCCGAATTAAATTGGCCCACCCCCCTTTCTTTATTCTCTTACTGTCTTCTTTATAGGGACTGGCAACTAAGCGGGCTTTGTGTTACCTCTTTTTGTTGTGTTCTTGGCCAGTCCTTTGTGATGTAACAAGAAAAAAAAAAAGGCGACATGTTGATAACACCGGTGTGGACGAGTCAATGTCGGGGGAGATATCTGGGCAGACACACAGTAATCCAGTCAACTAAGGACAGCGTTTATTAACCTTTTCCGACCTCAGCACCCCCTGTAGTCAGGTCTAGCCAGCACCCCCTAACTCTGGCTAACATCTGGTTACAGAGACTACAGTTGACTACAGCACTTGAATGAAAGTACACTCTCAATGAGACTCAGTATAATGAGGTTAAATTTTATCAAATAAACATAATACTCTTGTCAAAAAGTATCCCTTCGATACTTTTGTATCCATTGCGAGAACTCTAACATTGTATCGCCATATATGCAGCATTTCCCAGCACCCCCTAAAGGTTCCACCCACCACTAACTGCAAAAGAAACAAAACCAACTTTATTTAGAGGCTTGGTCAGTACTAAATAACATATTAAGAATCCCAATTAATCGAAGAATTGGAACAGTGTTTATTTTCAATTCAAAAATATTTCACAGTTAGGGCCCTGGCAGCATTAGGACACACATAGAAAAGTACATATAATTACTATAAATCTGTAACTAACAACATATATTGTTGAATTGCTGATGTGGTATTACAGTTAATAAGAGAGAAAAAGTTGATGTTTTCAGTTGATAATCACTAGTACCATGAATAGGCCTACCCCGTCCATTGACCTCTAATGTCACCCACAGTTTCTACCTTCATTTGAATGTGTTTGGTCCTTTCTGCTGAATAAGTATCTGCCAACCTCATGAGACAGGACATACAGAGATACATCATTGACCTCAAAATATCGTAGGACACCAGGTTTACAACAGACTGATCAAGTTTATACCATGAGATATTGAGACCGACGTTCAGACCATAGTTTTGTCCCAGTTGTCCTCACTACTGGGTGTCATTCTCATCTGCACTCATTTCAGCCCCTTCACCATTTCCTCCATTCTCACACACACCTCTGCAGTCTCCACATGCAGTAGTGCATGATAACCCCGCCATTTTGCACCCACAGTGATTGGTGCTGCATCCAGTCTTGCACTGGTATCTGGCAAACTCCAGTAGTTCCTTGGGTGCAATATTCTGACTAGTTTGAACTGGTATCATTCCCCTGTCAACTATTTTCCAACCCCACTCATCAGCATCCAGCTGTACTCCTTTCCATGCTTGGACCTGATAATATACACGGTGACTGTGGTACTGTGCGGCTGCTGAAGTCGGTGGTAAACTTTAAGGTTGGACTGCCTTTTTACTTGTTTTCACCAGTTGAAGGAACGGCTGATGCCGCAGTTCATTCAAATCACTGATCTTGGCATTTGCCTTGTACACACAGAGGATAGCTTTTTCTCCAGCAGCAGCAATCTCACTCTGTGTGCATCCTGTTCTGTTAAAGACAACTGCCTGCTGGATTACTGTCTCATTTGTCTGGATCAGCTTCAATCCTACAGTTTTATCAATACCAAACACTCTCGAAGTAGTGTCGCAGCCTAACATGGCATGGACAAACAGCAAGTCTCAACATACCTGTTCTCCCATCTCCGATCTTGCCTTATGGATGTCCATCTTTCTTTGTTGTTGTCCGGACTTTACCTCTGGATGGAAGTAGAGTCTCCTGTGGTTCCTAGTGGCATGATGGCACAATAGTATCATAAGGTCAGTGTCATCTCCAACAACGATAGTGTCACATGTCTCAGCAACCTTCAGAGCATGGGAAACAATAACTATGTCAGCATCGCCATCTGCATGGGGAACTACACAACCTAATTTCTCCAGGGTACTACCCAGCATGTTAATGAACTTCTGTTTGTTGGTTTTTACTGGCCAAGAAGTCATCTTTCTTCATTTGGAGTTGCATACCCAGGGACACATGGACATCTCTGACTACTGCCGATCCTGTTCTTCTGAATTGGGTGCCATCCTTTGGCGCTGGTCCACCGTCATACCCGTCAAAGACAATGACGAGTTGTTTGTATTTCCGCTTTACGTATGCCGCATATCTTTGACAGATGGCATCATATGTATCTCCATTCCCCCAAATGATCCTATGTAGCAACGCACCTCCGTCGATGACATGTGTAATATGGCTAGATTCGAGTTCCTCTTGCTCTTTATCAGAGATCGTAGGTGCTAATTCCCAAATGACATTTGCCAGCGCTGGCTTATTAGCCTTCAAGAGGACGTCCCGTCTATCAAAAAGAGCTGGAGGGAATCCACACAGTTCATAACAAAACGCCTCATTGAGTTTGTCCTTGTGCGTACCATTAATAACTAGCCTTAAGAATAGCAGTTGTGTGTCAATATGCACGGCATCACCATCAATCTTGCTAATTGACTTGGATTCCTTAGTAACTGCTCTATCTTTCTTCCGATATGTGTAGTTGCAAACCTGTTTCCCACACATCCCATCCAGAATGCTCTCCCCAACTTCTTTCACCTTTCACATTCACATTCTCTGCTGCAAGTACACCAGTCACCAGATTCATCAGACCATCTTCTTTCTCGAATGGTCTCCTATCTTGGAGGAATTCAATCAGTTTGTTCACATCAGCAGAATCCTTCTTCTGCCGGGCTGTGGACAGATCTTTGTGCTGTTCACTACCGACAAATGCTACATTGGTAAGGTCCTGCATAGTTTGGGTCACTTCTGCACACACCGGACTGGACATACACCACACATTCCTTTGTGTTTCTGTCAATCCGCGTCCTCTGGTAAGACCCCCTGTTGTTTTGAGGCTTCTCATTAGGACCTGTTCTACTACTAGGTCAGGAGACAACCCACTCCAGAATCTGTCAGACCTTCGAACAATATGAAGTCCATCTTTGAACTTATTGAAAAGTCCCTCATTTCTGGTTTCGAGGTCAGACATCTTCTGCAAGTAGATATGCAATAATGACTTTGTGTACAAGCTGCGTCCCGAAGCTGCAAGGTATGGTAACATCTCCTTCATTGCTTCAATATGGAGAGCCCAGTTCCGAGTCCTTTCTGATCGTAGAAACTTTCGAATTATGTCAAGCATCACCATGTACATCTTCCACAGCTGACAAGTGTTCCTTCTTTCTTTGGGTGTGTCGGTCGCTTTGGAAGTCAAGGCTTGTATTTCATTCAGTGTTGTGACGATTCAACCTCCGACATGGATATCTCTCCTGAAATCAGCTGATCGAGCATCTTCGCAACGTCCTGCATGATGTCTGGGACATGTATCCCTTGATCTGTATCAGCTGATTCCTCAGCTTGATCTCTATCAGCTGATTCCTCCGCTGTGAACCATCTGTGACCCTTGGTGGCAGGGGTCCCTCCTCGTCCAATTCCTGATCATCGCCAC
The DNA here is from genome assembly GCA_016584305.1 of Chionoecetes opilio. Classification (NCBI taxonomy): domain Eukaryota; kingdom Metazoa; phylum Arthropoda; class Malacostraca; order Decapoda; family Majidae; genus Chionoecetes; species Chionoecetes opilio. The sequence goes on from JACEEZ010021967.1 coordinate 57,785, forward strand.
ATTCATCCTCGGTCTCTAGAGGTACCATAGAAAGGGAGCTTGAAGTCAGTTTGAAGCCAAGTGAGTCTGGCAGTAGGATTGCATGGAGGGCAGTATCCACAATGAAATGTCCCCTCAAAGCCCTGGCAACAGCTTTACCACCCACTCATGATGTGAGTGACAGTGTTGCTGGCAAACACTTGTTCCAGGATTTCCTTCAATCCAGATCCCTCCATCAGATGACCAATGCAGCCCAAGTAACTCATGAGCGTGTGGAAGCCTCCGAATCTCAGTATAATTGATTGTAGTGGACTTCCTTCCCTCTCGTTTTCCAGGATGGTAGTAGCCTTCCACCAGAGTAGCTGATCGAAGGTGATCACTGGAGTAACATGATAACGACTGGAATGCTCAAGCACAAAAACACAAAGTGGAGTATAGAGAGCATAGGCAGAACAAGAAAGAGAGCAAATGGCAGGACAGAAAGAGTTGGTGGAACAATGAGATCGACAAGGCCAGGAAAGAAAGGAAACAGTCAAATAGGAAGTGTAGGAGTCTGAGAAAGAAAAGGTCAAACAGTGAAGCTGAAAGAATAGAGTATGAAAGGGCATGGGAAGAGTATAAGAGTAAGCAAAAGGAGGTGAAATGCTTGGTGAGGAAGGCAAGAGTGAATGAAGAGAGAAAAGTGATCAGAGAACTTAGGGAAAAAGGTGAGGAAGGAGGTAGGGAATGGTATAAGTTCTTGAGAGGAGAAGAGAGTAAGCATACAGGAAATGTAGAAGAAACTAGTGGTGAATGGCAGGTCACTACGAGAGAAAAAGGAAATGGTCAGAGCTGTAGAAGACTTCTGGAAAGATATTGGAGGTGTGAATGAGCCTGATAGTGACTTAGGGAACGTTACCTTAGGGAGGAAAATAGAGGAAATGATGGATGAAGAAATTAGAATGGATGAGATTGAAGGGTATGTAAGAAAACTGAAAAAAGGAAAGACCCCTGGAATGGACGGTATCCCGAATGAATTCTATAGAGAGGGAGGTGAGGGAGTAATTGAGGGAATGCATGAGTTGTTTGGACACATATGGAGAGAGGAAAGGGTGCCTGGTGCCTGGAATGACAGTAGAGTGACCCTCATACATAAGGGAGGACACAAGAGTAGGAAGGGATTAAGAATTACAGGCCAATAGCGGTATGTGACACGGTATGTAAGATTTTCTGTGGTGTACTGAGTGACTAGGTGAAGTTGTGGAAAGAAATAAGGTGATGGGTGAAGAGCAGAATGGATTCAGAAAAGACAGAAGAGGTGAGGACAATATGTTTGTAGTGAATGAAGTGATTGAGAGAACAAGGAAGGATGGAAGAAAGAAATATCTAGCCTTTCTAGATATTGAGAAAGCTTGACAGAGTGGATAGGAGATAGACAGAGTGGATAGGAGAATGCTATGTAAGGTATTGGAGACGATTGGCATGAGTTGTTAAAACAATAAGCAGTATGTATGAGAACACACAGGCCAAGTTCAGTATGGGTGACCTCGAGACTGGATGGGTGAATAGTAAGAGAGGAGTAAGACAGGGCTGTGTCCTTTCTCCTCTACTTTTTGGATTATATGTTGAGGAAATGGCAGTGAGAGTGAAGCGTACAGGTCTGGGTGTGAAAATTGGAGATGAAGTGTTGAGTGTACTGATGTATGCAGATGATGTGGGTGATCCTTAGTGAAAACCACAATGAGCTACAAGAGATGCTTAATGCTGTGACTGAGTATGGAAGGGACTTCAATATTAGGCTCAGTAAGGAGAAGAGTCAGGTGTTGGTGGTGAATGGGGATGACTCTGATGATGACAGGATTTGGATGGTGGGTGGGAATGAAATAAAGAGAACGAAAGAGTACAAGTATCTGGGTATTTGGTAGGATGAGAAAGGCTGTGAGAAAACTAAACATAAGAGGATAGCTAGAGCCAACCAGTGGGTTGGAAGGCTAGGCAGTGTGGCAAGATGTCGGGCCAACAAGTATGAAGTGGTGAGAGGACTATGGAAGGGTGTGGCAGTCCCTAGCATTATGTATGGCCTGGAAACAATGGTGTGGTCTAGGAAGGAGTTGGACAGATTGGAAGTAACACAGAACAAGATAAGATAAGCTTTTCATCCTATCTAGACACTTTGCAAGTACCAATTACAAGGTTATTGACTATACAAAGCGCCGCCACGTCAGCACGAACTAGGCGGACTCGAACCGCTGACCGAATGCACAGGGGCGCTGCACATTGCGAGCTCACGTCTCTACCAACCTTGCCACCCTGACGGGCAACACAGAACAAAGCAGGCAGAATAGCATTAGGTGCCAATAGGTATGTGGCAGTGGAAGCGATTAGAGGAGACATGAGATGGAGCACGTTCAGAGAGAGGATAGCATAGGCAGGACTGAGGTACAGAGCTAGACTGCAACGAATGGATGACAGCAAGTGAGCAAGTAAGGTTTGGGACTGGAATATGTATGGGAAGTGGATGAAAGAAGTGGAAAGAAGGACAGGTGAACTGGGAATGTTTGTGACAGGAGTGATGAGACATGGGAGTATCAATGAATCAATCATTGGGGGCATACGCCGGGGGGCGCGTCGCCTCGCCCACCCTACGACGCCACTCCCGGGGGTCACCACGCGCGAGTTCCCATGCAGGCTCCTTTCCCATACCAAGCAGCTCTCGACAAGAAACATCAACTTGCCCCAGCCACGAGCCTTGTGGGCGCCCCCTTGGTCTCCTCCACGCCGGATTGTCTCTTACAGATACAACCCGATGGGAAGGATCGGTTTCAGGGTAGCGTGCCACATGCCCATATAGCCGAAGTTGGCGCTGACGGAATATGCAGGTAATAGGCCTCGATTCAGTCTCACGGTGCAATCGCTGATTTGACACGTAATCATCCCAGCGATACCCCATGATTCTGCGAAGACACTTATTACCAAAGGCATTGATTCGTCTCTTCAAGTCACTATTTAGTGTCCATGTCTCACAACCATAGAGTAAGACAGGGATCACAAGCGACTTGAAGATCCGGATCCTTGTCTTCCTGCACAGGTACCGACAACGCCAAATACTCCCGCTGAGCGAGTCCATAACACCGTGGGCTATGCCAATCCGCCGTAAGACTTCTTGACGTGACCCGCCGTCATTATGGACTGCGCTACCAAGGTATGTAAAACTTTCCAAGATCTCAATGTCCTCGCCACACGCATGAACAAACTGTACTGCTTCATCTAGTAAGTCTCCAAATACCTGGACCTTGGTCTTGAGCCTTGAGCCAGGAGACCTCAAGCCCAAAGGTTTGCCTCCTCGGAGCGCCTCGAGAGCCTCACCAGGACCCCAGCGACTCAGCAAGATTCTGCCATGGGCAAAAACAAGTCAGTGATCTTGGTTTGCCGCGGTGCTCCAAAATCACTTGATCTACAACCTTGTCCAATACCCAGCCCCATAAAAGCTTTTGAAAAATGAGGGGGAAAGGGACCACCCTGCCTCACTCCTGTTTCACAGGAAAAAGCTGGATACCCTGCCCCACACCACAGCACTCTCAGTCCCCAAAATACAGACCAGTTATCAAACCAATAGCCCTTTGCAGGAATCCCTCGAAGTCGCAGAAGACCCCAGAGTGACTCACGATGCCTATCAAGCGCCTTCTTGAATCAACATAGGTGCGAGCTCCCCTGTCGAAATCACGTCGGCTTTTTCCCCCAGGACACGAAGCGCTAGGAAGGGTTTTGTTACTTACCGGGGCGGAACCCAGATGCTGAGGTCTCTGAGCTTCACCAATGATGCAAATTCGTGTCAGCAAAAGGGGGGCAAGCCCCTTCCCTGGTACGCGAGCAGTGTAATACCGTTTTTTAATTGTTGCAGTCCTGAGGGTCCCTTTCCCCTTTTCCAAAAGGGGACGACCACCCCCCTTTTCCAGTAGGGGGAAATGCCGTTTGCCCCCAGGGCCCAGCAGGACAGCATGCAACCCCCGGACGGCCTCCCCCAGCTTGAGGAGTCCGCATGAATTTCAAACACCAGCTTGCCCTTTTCCCCCCCTCAACTTTTCTACAGCCTCTCTGATTGTAAGAAGGGGCGGTTTCGTCAATGGGGAAGGATCGGCATCCAATGCCTGTAACCAGGGTGTGAAGCTGTCAGTTGGAGGTCCACCGTGAAAAACTGCCCAAAAATACCGCCCCCAAAGAGCATCTGCCCATCCTGTCCCACACGGGGCCCATTGCGTTCGAATAGCCTGCCCCAGAAGGAGCTTGGAACGGAGCTTTTTTAGGGGGTCGGGGGCGGGTCGAAGGCATTGCGTCAAAGACCCTCACATCCTAGCGAGACTCCTGCATACCTCTCCCTTTTCTCTCCCCAGGAGGGTTTTAGTCCGGCGTGACAGAGCCCCGTGTGGTCCCGGGTTTCCCCGCCAGCTGGCGCGCGACTCTCCTCGATTTTCTCCAGCGTCTCCGTCGAGAGAAAACCACGCCCGACCTGGGCGCTCCCCAATACAAATCCTTGGCAGCCCGTAGGTTTTTACTTTTTTTTAAGGTATCCCACAGTTTTCAGGATCCCCCAGAGCACCGAGACATCAAACCGATTGAGATGCCAACCCCATACTCAGAGACATGTCAAGTCCCTTTATTTTTTTTAAGATGAAACAAAAAAAGTATGGTTACCTTTGAGATTCTTCGGTGGGCATTAAGCTTAAGTTGCAAAACAATCTGGGATCTGTTCCAAAGAACTCAGCACTCCGGTAAACCCTGCAGTTCTGGAGGATCCTCCAACGAGTACAAACGAGGATGTGGTCGCTCCAGCTCCCCTTAGCTAGGGGGGGTAGGCATGTGTGCAAAAAGGAAAAAAATAGGAGAGGGAAGAGAAAGGGGAAAAGGAAGGCTGGGGGGAAGGTGAAAAATAAAACACGGAAGGGTTCAGGAAAAGGACCAGCCACGGAAAGGGGTTCTATGCTGGTGGCTAGGAGGGGATTTACTCTTAGACCAGGACAAAGTCGTGGAGGGAAATATCGTATGTACAGATGGAAAATGGGGGCAGCAAGGTGGTGTATGTGTGCGAAGGAGTGGATGAAACCGTGGGGCACTTGATGCGGAAAGTGAACGGGATAGTTCTAGAACAAAGTGTTGGAGGTAGTGGTAGGAGAGGTCGGATGGAAGAATGGAGAGAGATGAGAGACAGGATGTGGAGAGGGGTCCTGTGGGTTGGGGCTGATGGGGGAGTGACTTTTGTGTGATTGAGAATGTAAAAAATTCTTGGAGAAATTTTGGGGAGCACTTGGAAAGAATGAGAGGCAGGGGGCCCCCTCATGATAAGGGGGGGGGGGCCCCGTTGGGGGTGGTGCGGGAGGGGTGGGGGGGGGGGTGAAACACCTGGCTGTGCCCCATTTGCTTCTCTCCCCAAAAGATTACGCTTGTGGGGGAACGCCGGACCAAAGGCTTTACCGACAGCATCCGCTGGGTGACTCCCAAATCAAAATCAAGATCAAGATCAAGTATATGCACGTCAGGTCTCCGGGATCCATGTCAATCATTGGCAATAACCTTACCGATGATACAACAGGATGATCTCCTTTGGAGACTAGTTGCATGAAACCTGATCAGTCTGGTCTCTTTCGTCTGACTGGAAAGGTTGTTTTCCACAACAGATCCACATGGGCCAGATCCTCTTGTGACTTCATCCCAGATAACAGGATTTTCCTGTACTCGAGCTTTTTCATTCCATTCGTTGGGGCCACATAGTGTCGAATATCAATCTTCCCAACCTGGGATATATCACTTGCAGTCACAGTTATCCGTCTTATAGATGCGCTTTTAACCTTTGGGGTAATGTTGGCAATATGTCCATGCCGTGAAACGTACCGCTACCATCTAGGGTTCGCACATTATGGTCCACGTTATCTGCAGCATATTGGGTGAAATGGCCTGGTATATAACCTGGTATATCCGTCCCACTCTGAGTAGCAGCACACCTTTCATACTTCTGAATTTCACTATAGCTACTGCAAAAGCCATGCTTATACAATGTGTCTACGAGATAACGAGAAGCAAGGTATGAGTGCAGTTGCACACCTAGCTAGGCCTAACTGCAATGGGGCTATAAGAACTCTGGGCCTAGTTGCCTGCATTACTGCTTGTCCAATTGAAGACACTTTTAGAGACTTGAGATCTTTGTCCGTTCCGACCAAAAGACAGTCCAAAAAATGTTGCAAAGAGTTGGGCAAGAATACAAAAGTCATTTCAACAGAAGTCATTTCAATGGAGGTAGGGTAAATGTCCTTGTTTTGAACAAGCTTTATGTCAGTCTTTACTAGTTTTGCCGATGTCTCGATCAACCGAAGTTTTTCAGCCTCAGTATCAGAAGTTTTGGGTCGATTAAAAAAGTCACTGATAATTAATTGAAGCAACTTTTTGTCGAAATGTGACGATGTTATTCTTCCCATTGATCTCGGTGATGACAAATTTGTCTCCAAAATGTTCTTTGAGTTTCTCTTTCATGTGCTTTTGTCCATATGGCTCACTCTCAGAATTCTGTAGGACATTGGCCATTTGTGAAATGAGATTTTGAACAGTGGTCAGTTCTTCATCATTAGCTTCAAGGTTATCAACCACTTTCAAGAAAACCTGCTCCCTTTCGCTAGCTGTTAGAGTAGGTTGTCTCACCATTACAGGTTGCACCGCTCGGGAATCGAACCCGGGACCTTCCGCTTGCCGGGCGGCTGTGCTTCCCGTTACACCACGGTAACCCTCTGGTGACAACCCACACATCTCTCCCCTAAGGCTGCCTGCCGCAGGCCTGGCCGGGGGAATGTGCTTCCACGATCCTACTCACTGCGCCATGTTAGAGTAGGGGGTCTCACCATTAAAGGTTGCACCGCTCGGGAATCGAACCCGGGACCTTCCGCTTACCGGGCGGCTGTGCTTCCCGTTACACCACGGTAACCCTCTGGTGACAACCCACACACTAGCAATGGCCCGCCCAACCTTCCTTCTCTTGGAGGATTGAGCAGCGTCACTTCGAAAGCATTCAGGGACTTGTTTCATTGTTTTAAAGTTCACATTACAAGACTGATGATACATAGCATCGGCAGCATGTAGATCTTGGACAAAGTTTATTCTTGACAACACAGTTTCTCCCCATTCATCATTACGTTCTCCGCATTTCTTCCTTACAGTGTCCTGAAAGTCGAAGGTGCGGACAGGCACGAGGACATGATCTTTCTGCCGTCCTTGGTATCGGTCACCATTTCCACAGAACAAACAGTGATCTTGATAACTAGATTTTGGATCAGTTGAGCGGAGACTAAGACGTCTATCAGCTGATGAGATACGTTTACGTCTGCCACCATCTTTGTTGTAGTCTCTTCGGCACTTTGTATGCACCTGTTGACCTGGCACGACCTGTAGCTACATTGTCATCGGCTCCTGCACTAGCAATTCCTTCACAACCTTTCTCCGTCAGCGTCACTACCGGGAATCCATTAGATAGTGGTTCACTACAGAAGACACACTCAGCCATACCAGCCCTGAAACTAGTAGTGTCAAAATCCCTTTATCACAGACCCTATTATCATGAATAAAACATATAGGAAGTGGCCTTAAATATGACTGCAACCATTCGAAATCATGTGTTTCTTAAAGATTAGCTATGAAAACATAGGTGTAGGTACCAATTTTAGATTCCTACTGTGAAAATTGGCCGAGTTGCGTCATGATGTATGAAAGAAAACTGGCTCATAGATATACAATTTTCAATGGTAAAATTTAGCATGTTCCAATATTTAGACTAAGTGGGATTTTAGATATGTTATTTCTAACGCCTCAGTCCACCAAATAAAACTGGTTTCGTTTCTTTTGGAATTAGTGACGGGTTTGGCCAAATTTGCGCCAGAATGACTAGACTACAGATACATGCAGTTTGCCTCGCACCACGGTGGTGAACGGACCTCCTCCCCGTTCTCTCCTCTCTCCGCTGTTTGTCGTGGTGGTTGAGTTACCTCCCACCATGACGTCTACGCGGAGGCGCCCCGAGGAACCAGACGACGACAGCTTCACCCTCCAGAGGAAGCGCTTCAGGGTGACGAAGCCTTCTTCACAGCAGAGTGGTGCCACGGCTGCGGAGCGACCAATCCCGTTATGGAGGGTCGTCAGGCATGACGACTTTCCCAGCCCCTATCAGCTTGTTCGGTGATTAGAGTGCGAGCTCCGGCTCGCCCTCAAGGTGGATGTCTCCGCCTCCGGGGGGCGACTGAGGACGCCGCCGCCACCCTCCAGGAAGTAGCTGATGGCCAACCACGGGGCATCGTGTTGGCAAGGAGGGAACCCAGCAGGAGAGGTGTCCTCGTTGGATACCCCACTGGCCTACCCCTGGACCCTGTATTGGAGCACCCGCTCGTCGTGACAGCGGTGTGGTGCTCGTACAGCGCGGGCCTTAAACGGCACCTCCCGACCCGGCAGGTTCAGCTGACGCCTGCGGGGGCTCGTCCCCGCCGCCCTGGACCTTGGCTGCTTCGGGACTTTCGCGGTGCGCAGGTTCATCCAGGAACCTGTCCGTTGTTACCGCTGCCAGGCGTTTGGGCACTACCAGCGCCAGTGTCAGCGGCGGCAAGAGCTGTGTGGTGTGTGCAGTGGGGAGCACGCTTCACGGAACTGCGTCCGCCGCCTACGGGAGGGTGGAGAGCGGCCCGTGGCTCGGTGCCCCAACTGCGGTGCCAGGCATCACGCCTGGAATCGTCGCTGCCCTGCCCGGCTCCGGCAGATTCCTGGGTCCACGGTTCCTCGCCAGCTGCAGTGGAAGGAGGCTCCCTTGCTTCCACCTCGGTCTTCACCCCAGCCGTTCCACGAAATGAAGACGCCGCCAAGACCCGACGGCCCCGCCGCAGGAGGAGGAGGAAGAGGCCCCAGCGTAGCCGTCTGTTGTCCCCTGTGGGGGATATGGACGTGGACGCCCAGGCCCCCGTGATGACGCAGGTCCCAGCCCCCTTGGAAATGGCGGCCATTGGAGGGAAGTTGCAGCTTGCTGTGGCCCCCCGCCATGACGCCGCGACCCAGTGCAGGCCACTTACCTCTTTGGTCGAGAGCGGGACGCAGATGTAGGGCCGGCTTTATACCTTCGAGAAGAGGGACCTCTTCTTGCTACTTAGGTCCTATGAGTTCCTGGTCAGTCAGGAATCTGTGGCTATCCAGTCCCGTGTCTCGCACCAGCCAGCCTTCTCTTACGTGAGGCAGGCGCTGCGTGAGGGCCGCAGTCCTGGCATGCAGCTGCCCACGGAGAGTCCGATTAACGTGCCGGCCTATCATCGCCGCCGTAATGAAAGTGACTGGGTGAGCTACGACCCCGCCGCCGGAAGTCATTAAGGCCACATGTTTGTCTGTTCTTTGATATTGTTATTTTATTTTGCACTAGCCGCAAAGCCGCCCACCGGGCGGACTTTTTGGCTAGCTCCTGCGGAGGGCTATTAGTGGGCCTTTGGCCCACCAAACACAGACTCTCCAGATAGCCCCTTCTAACTTTCCTGAAATCATGGATGTAGAAATGTATGTATTAACGCCAACCCATTCACATCACCCCCAACCCATTCACTCACCCATTACCCATCACCCCCCACCCATTCACTCACCCATTACCCATCACCCCCCACCATTCACTCACCCATTACCCATCCCCCCCCACCCATTCACCTCACCCATTACCCATAACCCCCCACCCATTCACTCACCCATTACCCATCACC
>JACEEZ010021967.1:72500-87500 GCA_016584305.1 Chionoecetes opilio
GAGGGTTTTTCCGCAAGGGCGATTAGGGCGATCTTCTAGCTTTCCTAACTGATCTGGTCATCCCCCTTTAAGGGTTTCGGTGAAACTTTTGCTGTTCCCCTTGACTTTCAAAAGCTTTTGATAAGTCGGGCACAAATCTTTAATTTTCCAATACCCTCATTCGGTTCTATCTTTCTCTCTGAACTTTATCTTAAGTTTCCTTTAAAACCGTTCTATTGCAGCTACTGTAGACGGAATTGTTCTTCTCCTAAATCTATCAATAGGGGGTTTTCCCCTGGGTTCTGTCTATCACCCACTCTCTTTCTTTTATTCTTAATGTCTTCAAAGTTAACTTAAAGCCCTATCCCAAGGGTAGCCGTAAAACAAAATTCTTTTTCCCCCAATTTGGCTGCCATTTTCCCCTATGTAAAGGGAATTCTAAGACTTTTTTATCTGTTTCCATTTTGCATTTGAGCATTCTTACTATGCAAAATCGCATTTTATATGCACCCTTATCGAAAATGCTAAAATGAGTACGCAGTGCCCGGTTGGCCCCCTGTTTATTGCATCATGCCCCAAATATGATTTCCAAATGACTACGTGGAAACTCTTTCGATCATTTGGGTTTCATCAGGCACACATCACAGTGTCACAGCCTCTACGTTGGCCTAGAACGCTCCATCATGTCCTTTTAGACCTGAAGGGGGGCAGGGTCCCCCCGGTGGTGGGCCCAGCCCAGATGACCCGTCTCTGGCCTGCTGCCCCAGCACTGCTCCCGGCCTCTGCACCTGCTTCACGATCTTTCGGAGCTCGAGTTGGATAGAGAACTCCGGAACCTCTACGGCTTGACCGGACTCCTGGATCGATCCCCGGACAGTGAACGGGTGAATGCCAGTCGTGCACCTGGCCAGGCTGCCAGCTGATCAGTTCTGAAAAGCTGGTGGGGGGGCCCCAAGTTCACTTGGGTGTGATGCGGGTCTTACACTGGTTCCCCATACCCCCCTCGCCAGCCCTCAGCTTAAAAATATGGGTCACGGCAAACCTGCGGCGCCCTCACTTGATCGCCATCAGCGAGAGGAGGACACTTTCTGGTTGCGAACCATGCTCCTGTCCGCAGTAGAAGGTCACAGCTGTTTGGCCCTTTCTTGGGCTGCGCCCTCATCACTCAGCTGCGTGAGGATGTGCTTGGGGCCGTCCTCTAGTCTGGGGTGAACCTTGATGTCGTAGTAGAGTTTGAAGTACACCTGCGGGCAGTACTTGACTGGATTTAGGGTGTTCAGTTTCTTTGCCAGTCATCCATGCTTTCGGGTCACATGACAGAGGACTGTGCTGGGGTGAGCCATCTGGGGGGGCCCTTCCCAAACACTTGATCCCCTGCAGCTCGGAGGGGAGAACCCCCGCTTCACACCCTGAAACCAGCTGTAGGAGACCTCTGGTCAGTGGACATTTTGACCAGGATATACTCCGTTCTCCTGAGATCTTAAACCCCCTGGCACTCCTCTGAACTCGCGTTGTACTCATCTCTTTCACGCTGGCAGCAGACGACAGGGGGGACCCGTGAACCGGTAGATGAGGTAGGCCCGTCGATTGGGGTGTAAGGGGGGCGAGGGGCACTCGTTTGTGTGCAACAGCATATCTCCAAAAGAGCTTGCGTCCCAGCATCTTTCCAAATGGGCGGGGAAAACCCCCTTTCCACCCCGTGTTGGCCCTAGTTGATCACCTTGCAGTACGATCTGAGTCGGTGGAGCGTATGTCACCAGCAGATATAGAGACCGAGCCACCTTGAACGCAGGCTTCTCGGGTGGTACCGGGTCCTCTGGTACAAAGTGCCAAAAGGGTACCTTCCAGAGGGCTCCTTTTGTCATGACACTGCTCCCCCCTGATAAACCCTTTGGGGTGCATTTTCCCCATAGTGTCGGGCACCATCCCCTGGTCTTGTCTTCCTCCCCTGTAACCCAACCAACTATTTGGTACCCTGGTTTCTTCCCCTGGGCAAGGTCCCTGGCCCATGCATGGCATCCTCCCGGCCCTCCTCAGCTTGTTAGATCGCCCCGACCTGGTACGCATGTCTGAGAGAGGTGGCCGCAGCGATAAAGTCCCGGGGAATCCAGAAGCCAAGGCAGCGCATGGGGGGGAACGTTGAACCGGATGCTTGCCAGCGCCAGTTCCCGGGCTGGCATTGTGTTTCTTTTTGCACTGGCCTTTAAATACTGCATCACAAGGGGGGGCCCGGGAACCCACCCCTCCCTGAGCAGTCGGGCTACCAGTAAAGGCAGCCCCTGTTTCCTCCTTTTCCTTGAGTGGGAGGGAACGACTCCTCCGTCCCCTCCCCAGAAACCTGGTGATCTTTAGCCTGGGGCCCAGGAAAACTGCTCCTGCAGCTCAAAAGGGCGTCTGACCTTTTTTCTTTCTGCTTCTGCTTCTTCATAGCCTCCCTTCCCAAATGCTTTTTTCTTTGCTGCTTTCATTGTCTATGCGCTCATTTTGTCTACCCCTGTATATCTTGCACTCTCCTCCCCAAATTTATCCTCTGGGGATAAGCCACTCCAGGTCTAAAGTAGGGGCTTTGCTGGCCAGGGGGGGAGTCACACTGCACTGGCTCTGCGTGGTCAGCTGGGGGTTGGGGGCAGTGGGTTTGGTCCTTGCGAGGAATCGTGTGAGGGGAGGGCCCTTATTCAAACAGCCTGTCCAATTCTTCTCCACGAATTCCTTTACTGCTTTTGTGCTCCCGTCTCTCACCACTTCACTAAACCCTTTTTCCAAAAATTTCTATTTCTGGTCCGGGCCGTCAATAACAACCATGGAGGGGCAAATGGGGGTTTTATTTTTTCCACTGGCAAGCACCAGGGGGTCAGATCCTTCGAATGTCTCTCCGGTACCCCCGCTTGTCAAACCCCCCGGATGCCGCTGGTTTTTGGGAAAGGGTTCCCCCCTTCATCCGCCGCGATAAAATTTGGCACCTCACTCCAGCAAACTCTTGTCCACCGCCAACAAAGGCGGCCAACTTTGGGTCCAGAGCTGTCTAGTTGCGGCTTCGCCCAATTGGTTTACAAAAGAAGCCCCTCCTGAAAAAGAAAGATCAAAATTATGATGGTGCAAATGAAGCCGTTACTTTAGGGGGCTAAGCTATGTTTTGATATAAATATAAAAATTCATTTTTGCATAGCAAAAATGCTCAAAAACCCAAAAAGTTTTAAGTGGACAAACACCCTTAGAATTCAATTTTTCATAAAAAAACACCTGCCAAATTCCCAAAAATTTATATTTCAATTTTCATTGGGGCCTACGGCGTACCCCTACTATCCACTCCCACGCTGATATTCTACCTGCTTTTTTTAACTTTGTTTATTAGAGCCAAATCAAAAGGGAAATAAGTGATTTTACGGAGAATCCACCCAGCGCCTAAAATTCTGATCTTTCTATAATTTTTGATTGGGGAAAGAACCTTGTTTTTTTTCAATGCCTCAAAAACCCAATTTTTTCACCTTCCTCGACAAAATACCAGATAAAATTCCCCTCTTTCAATGACACTCAAATGTCCTCCTTTTTTTACAATGAACATTCAGGACTATCCTTTACTAAAAAACGAATGGAAATCTACATCTCATCTTTTTCAAAAACAGCTTCTAAAAAATTTTGGTGTCCGTGGCGTCTGCGTCCTTTTTTTTTTCCCTCCCCAATTTCTGCTCTCTACAGGGGCCTATCCGCCCATGTATGGAGATGTCCCCACATGTTTGGGGAGGGTCCCCTATACAGTCTCCTAAACAGTGTTGAGTCAAAGCTTTACGTTTAATTAATCCCCTCCTTGACTGCTGTCTTCAATCTTTAAATACCGACGTGTTGTTCTCTTGCTCTCTTTTACCGTTATTTTTAGCTCACTGCTTTCTGAATTTCTAACGCCCTCCTCCCCCCCTCCCGCAGCCTCCTGCACAAGACTTTTTACTCACTATCCCTTTTTTTCCTTTCCCAAAGAAAAAGTTAATCAGTATCTTTTCCCCCTTTATCCCTTTCACTGGTAAAATCTGGAACTCTTTTCCTTTTTTCTTTTTTCCCCTTTTTCCCATGACTTAAAACTTTTAAAAGAAGAGTAACAAGACACCCCCCGAAATAAATTGGCTACCCCTCTTTTTTTTATTATTCCTTACTGTCTTCTTTTTAGGGACTGGGAATAACGGGGTTTGTGTTCCCATTTTTTGTGCCCTTGGCCCGTCCTTTGTGATGTAAAAAAAAAAAAAAAAAAAAAAAAAATTGCCCATCTAATCAAGATTTATGAACATTTGGATCGGGATCTTAATATTCAGTGCAGTGGCCTAGCTATTGTGAAATATAAACAGTTTTACGCGTATAATCTGTAGATAAAAATACATTAGACATACATTAACTCTTATTTGTTTTTCAGCTAGTAAATAGTTCCTGTATACATGAGTTAAAGTAATCGTCCAGAACCATTTCATCATTCCTGATTTTATGTAGTTGGAGTATAGCCATTATCGAGTGTATCAACAATATGTTGTCACTTTCTGCATCCAGTCAGCCGTTTCTTAATAATCCGCAATCAAAATCTGTAAATTCCCCAAGCTTCGAAAACGCTGCTGGCAACTGGCAGACGATGCGCCACGGCTCAGTGACGTAACAGGCGGAAGGCCTCCTCTCCCCGCGCTGATCAGAAGCACGTAAACACAAGAGCTAAATATAGTACTTGAAGATTTTGGGTGTTTCTGATAGATTTTTTTGCGATATGCCACATGCATGCATCGTTTATGGGGGTAGAAGACAGCTGTGCCTTTCGAGAAAAGTTTGCACACGTTTCCGACTGATACGACAACGTTAAATGTGTTGAAAAGATTAGTGCGGCGGACTAGGGCAGATTGGAACGGGAAGTTGAAATTGGCAAGGATTTGTAGTGATGTACTCACCACACACACACACACACACACACACACACACACACACACACACACACACACACACCACCACACACACACACACACACACACACACACACACACACACACTCCGTAAGGGTACTCCGTAGTGTAGGGGAAGCACGTTCGGCTCACAACCGAGAAGTCCCGGGTTCGATCCCCGGGCGGAGCAGGAGACAGATAGGCTGTTTCCTTTAAAACCCGAGCCCCTGTCCACCCAGCAGTGAATGGGTCCCGGGGTGGTTAGCCGGGGGTTTGTAACCCGCCTCCCGGGGTGATGGTTTCGGCCAACACTAAAAAGACTAAGGATGAATGATAAGAATGTTGATATGGAGACGGGGCCATACGAGCGTTGCTCAGATAGTAGCATTATCACTAATCAATCACCGAGGACACGACTGCCGAGCCACAAACCACCGGAACACTTGAATAAAGGTTTCGGCACTTAAATCATCAGCTATTTCTAAATTAACAACTCTTGTAGAGGTGCAAGTGAATAAGCAGACATATACTTTCTTGGGGGGAACATTATCTCCTGTAATTATTATTGCCCCAGTATAGCAGTATAGTCGACACCAGCTACCTCAAATGGTTTTAATAATTGTACTCGATCCATGGGGAGTTCAGGGGGCCCGGGATAGGTGATTAGTCTTCCCTCATATCTCTTGCATTTGACACAAGATTTGAGGTAGTATTTAACTGCCTGTCTACCCTGGGGTATCCAAAATTCCCTCCTGAGATAGGCTAATGTGTCAGCCATTCCGCCATGTAACGAGTTCCCATGAGATTCATCCACTAGCAATTTAGTAAGATGATGACGTTTGGGAATTAGTATGGGATTGCAGGTTTTATCGGGAAGATCAGCATTCCAAATTCTTCCTCGACACCTAATGATGCCCTCATTATCTAGGTACAGACCTAATTATTTGATAAGTTTGTTCCTACGGGGGCTGGCCGAGGCTAAGAGCTGATATTCCTCAGGAAATTCCTGCTTTTGTATTGTTCTAGCCCAAAACTTCGAAGGATCAGAACTATCCCTCTTTATGAATTTGAAGACCAATTTAGTAGTCTTTAATAGTTTGCTTAATAAGGAAAACCTTTTTATATCCATAACAGGAACTGGGATCAATATAGGTTCCATAATTTTATCTTCTGATATGTCTGACTTACTATAGACCTTTTGATTAGGCCATTCATTATTATTTTTCAGCCAGGTAGGACCTTTAAACCATAATCCTGTATTTAGTTTGAGGATAGTTGTTCCTCTGGACAAAATATCAGCTGGGTTTTCCTTGGTAGCAGCATGATTATAGTGAAATGTGGAACCAAAATAATTTATCTTACCAACACAATTCCTTACATAAGGGATTTTTGTGTTATGTTTCACTAACCAGTGTAGGCAAATTTCCCTATCGATCCACATATATACGTCACTAATTTGTAATAAGTTACTTAGATATTGTGCTAATTTAGTGCCTAATTCTAATGCAGTCAGCTCCATTTGAGGCAAGGTTCTAGGCTTAATATGGGCAACCCGAGCCTTAGACATAATTAAATTACATTCCTCTCCTGCTTTAAGATAAGTTACTGCATCGTATGCACTTTTTGAAGCATCACAAAATATGTGTAGTTGCTGGGGTTGTCGCCCATCAGTATTTATTCTCCTACTTATGTGAACTTCATTTATCTTATTGAACTCAGATTTTATAGTCTCCCATTCTGTCGTATATTTCCCATCAAGGGGGGTATCCCAATCGAGGTGTTCTCCCCAGGCCTTTTGTATTAGACATTTACCCCTTATAGTTATTGGGCTCACTATGCCCAAGGGGTCAAATACTTGGCTGACCTGACTTAAGAGTGTTCTCTTTGTTAGGACTACATCAGAAAAATCTGGACACTTTAATCTTAGTTCATCAGTTTTTACATTCCAACATAATCCTAACACTGATTGGACCTCTGGTGACGTATAATTAAGGAAATCCTTCCTGATTATCCCTTCTAGCCTTGGAGAATTAGTATTCCAACTCTGTAAGGGGAGGCTGGCCTTCCTGCACTCTTTATTAGCCAGGTTATACATTTGTATTAGTTCTTCCTCTGAATTTATCGTCCCCTATAAAATTATCCATATAGAAGTTCTTTCCTAATTCTGGGCTATCTGAACCTTTAAAATGGTACTGTAATGTTTTATTTAACAAAAAGGGGCTTGAGCAAGAACCAAATAGAACTGATTTAAACCTATACGTGGCTAGGGAGCTGTCTTCCTGATATATATTTTCAGGCCATAGGAATTTTGTGAAATTTCTGTCTTCTTCCCTTAGACCTAATCTTAGGAAAGCTTTAGAGATGTCAGCCACATAGGCGAATTTATCTGTTCTGAATTTTACTAGGACATCTAGATTGGACAAGAGATTCGGTCCTGTCTGAAGGCAGTCATTTAAGCTAGCATCTTGTTTAGTTTTGAAACTACAATTGAAAACTATTCTAATGGGGGTGGTTGATGAATCTTTGGCCACTGCATGGTGGGGTAAATAATGTCCTATATAATGATTTACTGCTCCGTCCAGTTTTTCGATAAATTCATCCTTTAATTGATCTTGAATTATCTTATCATAGCACTCCAATTTAGACAGATTTTTCTGCAATTTTCTTATTGAACTATTCAATTGGCTCTTAACTATGTAATAATTGGATGGTAACACAGGGGCATTTATTTGCCAAGGTAGTCCTACTTCATATTTACCATTTACATAATTGCCAGTGTGATTATAGTGATCTAGAGTATTTTGATCCTATTTAGGTAGCTGTTCAGGTATGATACCGATAGTTTCTAGACCCCATAATTTATGCACGGGGATATTCCCTTCTTCCAATAACTCGTTGATTTGAGTGGGTACTAATGAAGTTCCAATTCTAGCAACCAAGAGGAGTTGTGCATGACTAGGAATGCATTCCTCTTGTTCAGGCTGGTGAGTGATTTGTGGGATAGGTCCCATTATTACTTCACCACCAGCACTGGTGAACATAGAAATGTTATGTTTTTTGATGACCTTACTTAGGTATCGCCCAAAATAATCAGCGCCTATTATTAATTGGTATGGGCCATCAACATCCTCAAAGGTATTTCTAACTAGTCTAACACCTTTCTCTTTCAACATTTCAGCTGTAGATTTTAGTCCTTTTACAGTTAAATTTATACCGATGTTATTAACTACAGCAGCTACCCTACATTTATAATTTCCTAATTGGACTAGTGGTCGAACAATGTCAAAACTTTGAGCTTCTTTGTTGGCCAGAAAGCCCGAAATGGCTAAGTTCACCTTGCTAATTATAGGTAGTTGTAATAGATCAACTATCTCTCCACTAATGAATGATCTTTGTGCACCACTGTCAAACATTGTTTTCACAATGGCTGAATTACCATTGTGGCTCACCTTCAATTCTGCCGTAGGGACAGCGGATGAACTACTCATATTAGTTACTGCCATTTTAACGACCGTAGGGTCTGTTCTCACATCACCATTAGAACATAAGGCTATGTGATGAATGGATTTTCTACACTTCTTACAAGTACCCAGAGTAATAGGACAGGCTTGTATTGCATGTTTACCACTAAGGCAGGTTAGGCAGTTTCCCAGGTCCATTAACCTTTTGAGCCTAGTGGAATAATCTGGATATATATTACAAGTGGAGGGTGGATGTTCTTCCTCGCAGAAAGCACATTTTTTTCTGACTTCACTGATAATAACCCTATATTTAGGAGTGGCACCTGTTCTTTGAGTAGGTCTTAGTGGTGGTTTACCGGCTGGTCTAGTTTGAAACTTATCTACCGGTTTTCTTCCCATCGTAACTTTAGTAGGAGAGGGATAACTACCCACCAATGAGGGCTCTTTAAACTCTAAAGGTGGCTGATATCGCTGATTACCTTTAGGTCTAATTATCTCAATCTCCCTGTGGGGGGGTTCCTGCTCAATACCTTGCAAATGCTTGCACTCTTGTAATAATACTTCCTTTATTTGCTTGACCGTGAAGTAATTACTATTGTACCTCTGATTTAAGCGGTCTCGCATCCTGGTTGGTAGTTTTCTCCATATCATGATACTGACCATCCAGTCTGACTCTGTCAAGGGTTTATGAGCTTCAATGGCTCATAGTGTGCAATTGAAAGTTATTCTGAACTCTTCCAATTCTCTGTGATTGTGAGAAGGGCTCAGTAGATCCATGAACTTGCAGAAAAGATTCTTTATTATCTGATCTTTATCTTCATAATTATCTCTAAGAATCTTGAGTGCCTACATTATAATTGGCATTTTCTACTGTTAAATTTTTTACCAGCAGATATGCAGAACCTCTCAACTGACCTAACAAATAGGTTAATTTATGCACCTCTGTTAAATCAGTCCTATCATCATCAATTTGAATTTATCCCAGAAAGAATACCAATTTTTCCCTTCAAAATGGGGCAATGACAAATCTGGTAATTTAAGTTGGGGTAAAGAGGCTTTGGCTGTGGGTTTCTGATCACGCACTAAGTTCTCATATTTGAATACCGTTTCCATGTATTTTGTACATTCTTGATCATACTTGGTCTCAAAATTAATTAATTCTTTATCCCCAGCTTCTAATGATTGAAAGTAAGCCTCTTCATAATTATCCCATTTAGTTTTTAGCATTAGCAGACCTGTCTTTAAACTATTATAGTCAACAGGGATAGTCTCAGCTGCTTCCTCACACTTTTTATATATTCGTGTAAGCCATCCTAATTTAGCCACTAAGGCTTTAGCCCCTTCCGCCATGATTTTAATTGATGCTTAGATGAAATGAAAAAAAAAAAAAAAAAAAAAAAAGGTTGGATATAAGTTTACGAGTTAGGGTTCCCTAATTTTATTATTTTAATTCTAAGGGTGGATGGACTCGGCCTACCAAGGCGCGAAGCCAGGCCTATAACCATCCAACACTTTATTTAACGCAACTACTAACTTCGCAAACATTGTTGTTGGCGGATGGTAGCTTACCAATGCGGCCAGTGTGCCGTGGCTGTCTGTGACACGGCGGGCAAGTACGGCGGGCGAGTACGGCGGCCAAGTCAAGGTTATTTACCAAAGGAAGCGGGGGAAACTGGTGTTTATATCGCTTTAATCAGACCAGTATTCTCCTAGTGCTTGGATAGCATCCCACTCCCCTTTCTGACACTTTATGAAATTTATAAACTTGGCTTTTACAAAATAACAACCTCTCCTTGTCCAGTGCACCCCATCTCGGGAAAGATCTGCCTCAAAAGGCTGTGCGTTAAAGTGTACTACTGCATAGTCTTTCAATTCCTTTTTCAAAGCCCTATTTATAGCCTCCTTGACCCTATCATAACTCTTTTGGCTCACCAGGTGATGTCTAGGAGAGCGGTTGGTCTTTCTAGGCTCTATTAAACACAATCCTACCTGACTGCCACATTTCTCTTCTATTTTTTTAACTATATTTTTTATGTTATTTATGATGACTCTGGGGCTACAATTGTCATCTATATCGTTACCCCCCAGAAAGAGAACTGTGAGGTCATGAGGCCACTGAAGTACTTCATTGAGACGTGCGTCTGTGTCAAATAAATCAGCACGACCGCCGGGTGCCCTTAAGAGCATGAGTTCCACACCTTCCACCGCCAGTCGCTGAGGGCATAAACTGTGCCCCACAACGGCCACCTTGTACATTACCAAAGATAACCCTCACTCGGGGCACCAAACTGTTGAAATTATAGTAATAACTGATGTGAACTCACCTTGCTATTAAACCAAGAACTACCTAGACTGCAATGATACCCTATTTAGACGCTAACTAAGGTATACTCAGCAGTGGTAGATGGGTTGATGATTTGAAGGCTTGATTATTATTTGCGGGAGTGGTGATAGTCGCTGCAGGGCGCTGGTAATTGTGGTAGGTGCACGTAATGGCGGCGATGGTGGTAGGCCGAGGGTAACTTTCCACAGTTCCTGGCCGGCGCGGCACTGTTGTGGTGTTTTTACCACTTTGTCCTTGGTTTAACCGATTGATCGGTTATGCTGGCTCACTCATAGTAGTATGATGAGCGTGACTACACCTTAAGTGTATAATCAAAAGAGTACTACACCTTAATCGTGTAGGGTCTAATGCGTGAATGTTGTCTTGACCGAGAACCCTTATCAAGTCAGCTGGAGCTATACACGTGGAAGTTCCAATAATGTTTACTCCTATACGTGGAGGTTCCAATATTTTCCTCACAATTCTTATATTATGTTAATCCTTTGATTAATTGTGGTACTAGTGAATACCACCAGAATTATATTACTATATTTAATACATCTTAATTTATACCCAATTCTATAATAATAAATACATAGGTGGAATTTTTACTCATCTCCCTTTTTGACAGGGGAGGCGTATCCCACCATACCATTCTCCCGATTAGAGAGCGGTTTTAGTGGATAATTTCCACACCAGCTCTGTTGTGATTGCAATAGGAGTACTGAATGATTGCTCTAGTACTTTCCATGGCAGCTACAAGATCAAGTGAATAATTTTGACTGAGTAGAAATGGAACAAAATCATAGCAATTACCACGAGCAATCATGGTATGTGACTACGAATACGAGTATAAGTATAATGATTTATTGCAAAAACACTGTTCCATTATATTCCTTGCCCATGAAAATGTATATTTAGACACCAAGATGTCTACCACCATTAGAAGCAGAGATATCGTGAAATCCATGCGAAAATGGCCGCCGTTTTGAAAACCCTAGCTGGCCGCCATATTGTGGTTGAAAAAAATGTAAACATTGATTTCCTGGTTCAGTAGGTCCTAAGCTTTATGAAAATGTATAGTTTTGCAAATCTCCAAAAAACTCTAACGAAAGTACATAAGGAACTGGACTAATGTGTTTTTCTCGTGTGCTCGGGGCCGGTCTAGAGTATGATAGAACGTCATGGGGGGGCGGGGATGAGTCACCGGCGGAGGCGATTGGCCGCCTCGGGCGGTGAGCGGAGCCTCCCTCCCTGGGCGCGTGAGGTGACGCAGTCTGTCCGGAAGGTTAAACTTCCTTACTCTTTCTACTGTGTTTCACCCTTAGATGTATGTATGTCTAGATTGTGCGAGAAATAGAATTGTCAAGAACTTTCTAGGAATAAGAGAACATTGTATATATAGCCATTGACACGGGAGGAAAGTAGAGTTCCTGCCAGACAGTCAAGAGTTGTACATAGCAGAAATATATACCAAGAAGCTTCGTGTCAGCCTTTCTTTGTCCACGGCTACTTCGTGCCTAGTGACGGCGACGTTGAAGGCTACAAATAGTGTCAACACAGGACCCGCGTACGTAACAATATATATATATATATATATATATATACACACACAAACCTCGATTTCCCGGACCTCGATTTCCCGGATATCGGATTTGCCGGACAAAATCCGAGGTCCGGGGATATGTCAGAGTCTCGGGCAATTTATTTATTTATTTATTTATTTATTTATTATTTTTTTTTACGTTGAAATCCCTGGTCCTGTTCGTAAATTGACCAAGCTGTCCGGCGGTCCGAGCGTCTCCTGTCAACCCTGGTCAGTGTCCGCGCCTCCCGCCAGGTGGCAGCATGCTCAGCGGTCGTATTGTTTACATTTGGGCACTCAACATTCACGGTTCACCTGCACAGCCTCCGTCAGTCACCTGACTCCCACTGCCCCTGGTGCAAGAACATTTCTGAGACTATTGAACACTTTCTGCTGCCTCCCGCCAGGTGGCAGCATGCTCAGCGGTCGTATTGTTTACATTTGGGCACACGACACTCACGGTTCACCTGCACAGCCTCCGTTAGTCCCCTGATCCCCACTGCCCCTGGTGCAGGAACGTCTCTTGAGACTATTGAACACTTTCTGCTGTCTCCCGCCAGGTGGCTGCATGCTCAGCGGACGTAAAAGTCCGCGGCGGGGTAGTTGATATTGTCGGTTATATAATTATTATATATATATATATATATATATATATATATATATATATATATATATATATATATTATATATATATATATATATATATATATATATATATATATATATATATATATATATATATATATATAATATATATATATATATATATATATATAAATATATATATATATATATATATATATATATATATATATATATATATATATATATTATATATATATATATATTATATATATATATATATATATATAATATATATATATATAATATATTATATATATATATATATATATATATATATATATATATATATATATATATATTATATATATATATCTATATCATATATATATCTATATATATATATATATATATATATATTATATATATATTATATATATATATATATAATATATTATATAATATACAATATATATATACATATACAAATATACTTAACATATACATATATTATTATATTAATATATATATATATATATATATATATATATATAATATATATATATATAGCTATATATACATATAATATACATATATATTACATATAATTATTACTATTATATATATATATATATATATATATCCGTATTTGCCGGCGCATAAGACGCACCTCCGCATAAGACGCATCCCTATTTTACAAGTAGGTTTTGAGAAAAAAAATATATAGGTGTTTTTGATGGAAAAAATTTCGTAAATTTATCAAGTTATTAAAAAAAAAGATTTTGTAAGGGAAAACAAATGATTATGAGCATGTACCTAAATACAATATTCACAGTGCAGTGAATATGAATGAAAAATTATGCTAGTTAAAATGTAAAGGGAATGACACTGTTAGGGTAACCAAAATCGGTCATAATATATTGCAGGATGCCCCCACGAATTGATATTCTAATATTTTGCTACCTATGACATATAGCTTAGATTTAATGTTGTAGGTATGCCATTGTTGCTTTTCTGCTATTTGTTTAGACTTTGTGGAAAATTTGCAGTATAGATATTGGTATTATTTCGGTAGTGGGCTTTCAAAAGTCCTAGGAGTCTTACCTACATTATCGTGTAGCTTTCTTCATTCTGAATACTTTGAGCCCCATTTCCCATGGCGCAATTGAATAATAATGGCATTACACGTTGTACCGAAAATCTACCGTTATTTCAGGCAGAAAGTTAAGTTAGGTTAAATCATATTAGGTTAGGTTAGAGGTGGGATTTGGTTTAGTAACAGATGATATAGAGAAAAAACTAAAATTACCAATAAAATGGCAGTGTGAAGCGTAGCAATGTTTGCGGGGCGGACCTGGAGGGGCAGGTTGTCCCTCACCCCCACACACACATCTAAACAAACATTGATTTCCGACAAAAACAAGAGCCAGATTAATTCAAAACACATCAAAACAAGAGGACTAAGTTTCGGCCTCAAAATTGGTGGTTGTCCAATAACAAAAAAATTACGAAGATATTCAGGTAACACTGTAAGGTAACCATTTCTACCTTGTTGTTATTGTTGTAATTGTTGAAGGGCACCGTTGTCGGGATCGACGATATTTTATCGATCGACAACTGGTTTACACTTATGAATCTATCACAGTCGCGAGGGTTGATTAGTCTTCTTCAGGAAGGTACAGGTGAAGGCTGGTTCACACTCTGAAATCACGGCAGCGTCAGCCGTGCCTTGTATTGACACTAGTCGTGACGGTTCCGTCATTTTTGGCAGTTCCTGCTCACCCTCTAAGCAGACATGGTGCCTCAGAGGCTATGGTTGAAGAAATTTGCATTAATAGCACTTCTGTTGGATGAAGAAGAGGAGTTGAACTCTAAAAGACACTGTTTTGGGTACATAAAGCCTTGAGAGAACGACACTTATCAGCACGGCACAGTCTCATTACGTTAAAATATTCTTCCCCAGAAACCGTTACGCGACAGGACGGTGATGTATTGGAGCGGTGACGGGCACCGTTTAGTGTACCACGTCTATTTGTTTGAATGTAAGAAATTCTAACGGATGTGATGAGACGGTGCCGTGTCACCATGATGGTATGGTGTGATTCGGCCTTGAGGCGGACGGTGTGGCGCCGTGATGGGTCTTGGTCTTGGTGCACCGTGTGG
>JACEEZ010021967.1:92500-111708 GCA_016584305.1 Chionoecetes opilio
TTGTGTTAGTTATTATCTGTTTTCGTTTTGTTTATATATGATATGATATTGGTTATTTATGTTGGGTTTTTTTGTGTTTACAGATATGGTTAATTTTTTTGTGTGTGAATGAAAACCTCCGTACTTGATCTCTTGAATCTTTGGTCTCTTGAACAAATAGTTAATTTCGGTTAGGCATTTTATTTTTTTTGCATTGTGAATAAACTTAAAGTAATCGTCCAGACCCATTTTTTCTTTGCATAAATATGTTGAATGGTCATTCAAAACACCTAATCCACACAGAAAAAAATCATTTCCACACCTTATTTCCGTAAAAAAAACGACTTTTGTAAAAAGCGCGCGAAAAAAAGTTTCATCCTTTCAACAGGCCCGCGAATATTATTGATGACGTCAGAGTAGGTGTTCACCGAGAGAGAGAGAGAGAGAGAGAAAGAGAGAGAGAGGGGGGGATGCTGGAGTCCTTCAAGAATCTGCTATTATTCTTTCTACTTCATCCCCAAAACCCATCCATATCCACTGATCTATATAACATGGATCGCGGAAGCGTGGCTCAGCACTGGTTCCAACTGTCCGCCATCTTGCCAATACCAAAACAAAGCCTTGTTTCTGCGGCTCGCGTTGCTGTCTGGTTGTGCTTATCGCCTCGTCATGCCAAGCTGTGCTGCTATGTCCTGTACAAACAGACCAGGACCTGGAAGTGGCAAATCTTTCCACCTGTGAGTAACACCACACACACACACACGAAACCCACCACACACACACACACACACACACACCACACACACACCCACCCACACACACCCACACCACCCACGACACACCCACACACCCACCCACACCCACACCCACACACACACCCACACCCACACACACACCCACACCCACTCCCCACCCAGCCCGTCCACTCTTAATCCATCTACCCACTCCAGTCATCCACCTACTAGTTGAAAAAAAATATAGGTGGATATGGTATACATTTTTTTATATAGGTAGATATAGATATAAGTATATTTTTTTATACTTGTTAACAATTAGTGGGGAACGGAAGCAGAGGTGACACTAAGAGAGGTGACACTAAAGCCGGTATTACACGGGCACTTTTCTGCTCACTGAGCAGATTTCACTGAGCTGCTCAACGAAACTATTACACGGTGATCTGTGTTTTGATGAGCAAAATGCATACAGACCTGAGTGCGGTTAGCGCACAAATTATCATAGCGCTTCCTAATAAGCGGTGCTTGTTCTAATGGAGATAGCTTTATTTTGCGAAAAAGAAAAAAGAAAAAAAAAGTATACCTTGTGGTTAAAGTTAGGTTAGGTTTCATTACAACCTTGAAGGTTAGGTTAGGTTTCATTAAAACCTATAAGGTTAGGTTAGGTTTCATTAAAACCTTTAAGGTTAGCTAGGTTAGGTTTCATTATAACCTATAAGGTTGGGTTAGGTTTCATTAAACCTATAAGGTTAGGTTAGGTTTCATTATTATTATTTTTTTTTTGGGGGGGGGGAGGGTTTGCGCAAAATAAAAACTATCTCCATTGCAACAAGCACCTTTGTAGGCCAAGAAAAAATAGTTGGTGTCTCTGAAAACGACCGCGAAACTCTCGTCCATTATTACCAAAAGCTGTTTCGTAGTCTACATGAAACCATAGTCGTTTCGTACACTCAGCTCAGAGTTGAACTTGACTACTAGAGTTACGAAACGACACCAGGTATGTACGAAAATACTCAAAATCAGAGTACGAAATTAACTACTTTCAATTCAATATACCTAATTAAGGAAGGTTTTTCGATTAGGCCAAAGTTTTTTTATTCATTTAAACTAACTGTAATCCCCGAGAGTAGCTTTTATGGACCACTGTGGCCCGCGCCGTACCCGTGGCCGCGGTGGTACGGGGCTGACGTCGTTATAGTGGACGAGAACTGCGCGTTCGCTCTTTAGGTCAGACACACACACTCGGGGGCTAACACCGCACTGTTAAGGCTGATTCACACTGCCGTTTTTTCGGCATTTTTATCTGACGAGAAGGGGTCTGGGTCTGGGGCTGGTGTCATGATCGCAATAGGTTTTCAACAAAAATCACACACCGATCGCTCGGTCTTTCAAGAGACCGACTTCTCGTCAGATAAAAATGCCAAAAATGGGCCCTTCGCCTGATGGCGGCCCATAGGTGTAAGCCGAGGGACAATGCCCATTGGTGAAAGTCGAGGGACAATGGGAGGGGGCGCAGCACTTATGGGCTGCGCGGCGGGGAAGGAGGTGGGAAGAGGAACCGTGGGGGGGCATGCATGGCCCGCTGCCACGGGGGTTGGCGTGTTGTCCCACCAGCAGCTCCTTGCGCGGCGACTGCTGGCTTCCTCTGGGGGCGCATCAAAACGTCAAAAACTGATCCTATAATTTCATCATATCTGCAAAAACTTAGCAATCCATCAAATTTCCCAGATGTTTTCATTTTATCATAAACAGTTTTTCACCATATCCTATCAATGTGTCAAAAAAGTTAATATAATTTCAAAGCATCAAAAGTGAGAAGTCATTAATGCATCAAAAAATGCAGAGGTTATCACATCAAACTGACAAAAGTCATCAAAACATCAAAATATCCAGAAGTTATCAGAGTATCATTTTCCTACTGGGACCTAACGCAAATACTACAGCATGTGTTACCGGCCAACCAGATAAGAGTCATCGCCCTTGCCTTGTTTAATCAGCCCATGAACGTGAACAACCATACCAGGACAAACATCCCCAAATTCCGACAGTAGCTACTTCTTTCGTTACTGGCTCAACACTGTGACTCCACAAAAAAAATTCAGTTTATGATTTTCATTATGGAACCAATAACTTTTGCGAGTCATTCCATCTCAGGCTGAAAACAAGCATGAATACTGGTGCACCACCCGTCCATGTTGTAACCCGGGAGTCACACTAGCCCTGTGTCCTGGGGTAACGTATAGGATGGGAGCATAGCGTATGCTCCCATCTTTACCTTTTACCCGTCCATGTGGTCATTCGTTAGGCACATCAATCACATGATAGAAGACACGGAGAAGAACCTTGAGAGGCTGGACCGGGGCTTGAACATCAGCAGGTCCAAGAAGAAGGCCTATGAAACAAACTTTGAGAGGAGAAACGCATGCAAGGAGAAATATGCAACAATCACATGCAGTTCATCTCGGCTGTAGCCTACACGATGGACACACATCTTCTGCTTTTAGAGACGACCCCATTTCGGGACTTAGAAGAATCGGATGATGCTGATGAAGTTGCTGTTGACCAAGAAAATCAAGCTTCTCAGCAACATAATCATCGTCTCTGCGCTCTGTGCCTGGCACCCCGAGAGAGAACGATCTCTTTCAGGCCTTAGAATCATGCTCAGGTCTATCCAGGCTGCAGCAACGGCATGGAAGCCATGGGAAATCCATGCCCTATCTGCAGAGTTCCGGTGCAGGAGCGATTCGAAATATTCATTTTGAAAGATATAAAATGCTGCCTCATGTCTCATCTTGAAAGCTGCAAATTAGTAGTAGTGCATTTCCAGCTTCAATTTCCTGTCTTCGGAAGGAAGTATGATATTTGTATTTCAATTTTATGAATCTTAGGTTATTGTTAAAGTTAGGTACTTGGAATAAGAACGGACATTGATATGTGATCAAGGGGTGTCTAGATGAGAGACACACACAGGAAGCCGTATTCTATCTTTATTGGAGTGTACAGAGCAGCACGTCTACGTGCTTAGCGAACCCGAGTCTAACTGACGCTGTTCCCCTATATAGGGATGCCAGCGCTCACCATACAGTATATCCTACAACTTCCCCTCCCCGGAGATTAAACAGGGGCATGACAATGGCAATGAATAATCAGTGTAACAAAACCACAAAGAAACATGATGGCCCGTTACAAAAGTAAAATATAACGCAGGTGCCTATGCTAGATAGATACTGACGGGCTAGTACACGTCCTCTCATTCTTGTACATCAACATAGTAAAACACCAGCTTTGCCCGCAGTGCTAGTAACTTAACATAACACACAACATGTCCTCATACTTAACACTAAACCACATTCACTCAACATAGTCATTTAACCATCCAGGCCTAGCCACACAGCGGCGAGGGCGGCTGGGAGCGGGAGTGTGTGTCAGCGAGATGCCGGATGGAGTTTGCAGCGGCATGTGATCCTGCGGTGATAGTGGCAGCACCCGCGACCTTGGAGGTACTGTTGGGCTGGAATGTGGGCGTAGCAGCGGCTTGAGGTGCTTGCGCGTACGTAGCAACAGCCTGCCACTTCCATCAAGCTTTATTATTACCATCAACACTTTATTAGGTATTGCCTGTTGTCTCTCGCCTCTACAACAATACCTGACCTGTCCCAGGTCTATTAGCTTGATTCTGCACCAGCACACCGCTACCAGGGGTGATGGTGGAGCGAAAATGCCCACTTGCGTGATCCTTCACCACACTGTTGTGTCTGGCTACCTGCCGCTCTCGTTCACGCAGTGTGCGCCCCCAATGTTCGTCCACCCTGAAGTTTTGCGAGATGGCAGGAACACCATCACGTAGCTGACGGCCCGTTGCCAGCTGCGCCGGGGACTTATCAATATCACGGAGGGGAGTATTTAGGTACTGCAACAGAGCGAGAGCAATTTTGTCACTGTAGAGGCTTCCGCTCGCTCCTATGTTACCCCGCAGCACTCTCTTCGCAGATTTCACTGCAGCTTCTGCCCGCCCGTTTACTCTGCGGGTAGTGAGCAGAGGAGAGGCGCAGAGTTACGCCCCATCTCTCGAAGAAGGCAGTCATTTCTTCACTCACTAATTAGTCCCGCCATCCGTCGATATTTGCTCAGGCGCGCCCCATCTCGCAAAGTAGAGCCTCAGCTGCCTCACAATCTTGTTCGAGGTTGCACCACTGGACAGCTGCGCTACCTCAAGCCAGCCAGTTAGCCTGTCAGCATAAGCTAAGTATGAGCACCCGTCCAGCTGGAAGACGTCCACCACTGTCTGCTGGAAGGGATACTCAGGGACTGGCGTGAGGATCAGCGCTCAGGTGGCTGTGATGGTGCGTAGGCGTTACAGGTGCCGCAGGAGGACCGGTGGTGCTGCAAATCCCCTTCCAGGCCTGGCCAGTACAACCGTCTGCCTGGCCCTTCTGAGCATGGAATCCAGGCCTTGGTGGCTTGCATGCAGGTTTGCTGCCACTTGATGGCGCAGCTCCTCAGGGATAACCAAACGCACGTGCCCTTGGTCATATACGTAGGTCACCAAGCCACGTGACACCGAAAATCTATCCCTGACACCGTAGAATGGCCGCAGGCATTCAATCTCCAGCGCTCTGTGGGGATGCCAGTCGCTTGCCAGCACTTTAGCTACCAACAACTGGTATGTCGGGTCCTGCTGTGATGCCTGAAGGACCACTCCCTCATCCAGGGTGAGACCTCGTTAAAGTTCAGGGCTGCCACGGTAGCTGCAGCCATTGCCCCTGCCAGTTCCTCCCCCTGCTCTTCATCCTGTCCATCGGGTGGCGCTTTGAGTGCAGGGTATCTCGAGAGGAAGTCGGCTGCACAATTCTTTCTACCGGGCAGGTAGCGGATAGTGAAGCGGTACTGAAGCGTCTTCTCCTTCAGGCGGAAGAGCCGCGGGTTCACTATATCCATGAGTGCTCGATCACCCAGAAGCTTAACCAGGGGGCGGTGGTCAGTCACCAGGGTCAGGTTAGGGCAGCCCAACAAAATAGGCGAGCCTTGCGGAGACACCAAGCCACGGCGAGCGCTTCGCCTTCCACAGGGGCGTATCCCGCCTCAGCAGCGGTTAAGTGACGGCTGCCACACAGTGCCAGGCGCCAGCCGGTCTTGCAGCAGAATGGTACGTCCACAGATGAACAGCGGCAGTGCTGCTGGAGGATGACAAAGCCCAGTCCCAGCTTGCTCCAGTCAGTAATAACAGCAGTGGGCCTGGTGCGATCATAGTAAGCCAGCCCGTCCTTGGCCAACTGACATATCGTGGCCTTCGCCTGCTCGAGCTTCTGCCGCAGCTGCTCGTCCCAGTACACTTTCTTGCCTTTGGGCTTCTTGAGGAGGTCGCGGAACGGCTCCATAATAGGGGCTGTTGCAAGGAAGGGCGCCAGCTGGTTCACGAATCCATACCAAGATCTCACGTCAGTGATGGAGGGGTGTTCTGGCATGGAGAAGCTCTTTATGGCAGCTAGACGATCATCTGCAGGCCTGTAGGTGACCCAATCGAGGTGGAAGCCAACGAACTCGGCCTCGCGACGGCAGAACTGAAACTTCTCTGGCTTGAGAGTGATGCCCTTCGTGGCGCACAGCTCAAGGAAGTCAAACGTGTGCCAGAACGCCTCCTCGATGCAGGTATCAAGGAGCAGGGTGTCGTCAATACATTTGTGCTTCCGGGAGAAATCCTTGGTGGCGTCATCGAATATCTTCGTGTATGCATCTGTTGCCGAGCAATGCCCCATGGGTGTTCTACAGTACTGATAGCGACCCCACGGGGTAATGAAGGTTGTCAGGTGCCTGCTTTCTTCATCAAGCTTGACTTGGTGGAATCCCCAGTGAGCGTCCATCACCGTCTTGTAGGAGTGTGGGGGGATGTCGGACACCATGTCGAAGGGCGCCGGCGTGTGGTGTGTTTCACGGCGGCACCACGCATTTAGCTTCTGGAAGTCTACAGTCCTGCGTGGCTTGCCTGACTTTTTTCGCCACCACCACCATGCGCGCACACCACTCCGTGGCCTCACCCGCGGGGACTGAGCGAATCACGCCTCTTTTAACATCATCGTCGAGCTGCTGCTTAACCTCAGCCCTCCAATGCTTGGGGACCGAAGCAGGGGTGTGGCAGACGTGGGACTGCGCGCCTTCCAGTAGGTGGATGTAATGCGGCGCGCCTTCCATGACAGGTAGTGGGTTCCTGTCAGTGTTGAATGTTGTCGACGAGAACTGCCTCAGCAACCATTCCTCTAGCCGCGGAACGTTCTCCTCCAGCGGCGGCAGCGGCAGCGAGGGAGGTCTGGCCGGGGGGCTGCCGGGAACATCTTCGGTTATCTCCGCAGCAGCAACGGTCGGCGGTGTGTGTGGGAAGTCGCTGTGTACCAGCCCCAACTCCTTACAGGCGGTGCACGAGAGATAAGGCGCTCCACGGACTTGACAAAGTGCACCTCCTGCAGTGTTGAGCGCCCTGGGAGGCTGATGTGGCAGGGCGCCGCTCCAAGGCAGGCCAGCGGTATCTTGGCCAGGGGCGGCATTTTGGAAGGGGCTCTAAACTACACCCTCTTAGCGTCCTAAGACCGACTTAGTTATACCGGGCCAAGAAGATTACTAAGAAAGCATTTTCGGGCGTCATCTTAGCCTCGTGTAAGGGGAGAGAAGGCCAACCCTTCTTAGTGCCACCTAACCAATCAGCGCGCGCGACACAAGTCTGTATTTGGCGGAAATACGTATACCACGCCGAGTCCTCTCTCTCTCTCTCTCTCTCTCTCTCTCTCTCTCTCTCTCTCTCCTCTCTCTCTCTCTCTCTCTCTCTCTCTCTCTCTCTCTCTCTCTCTCTCTCTCTCTCTCTCTCTCTCTCTCTCTCTCTCTCTCTCTCTCTCTTCTCTCTCTCTCTCTCTCTCTCTCTCTCTCTCTCTCTCTCTCTCTCTCTCTCTCTCTCTCTCTCTCTCTCTCTCTCTCTCTCTCTCTCTCTCTCTCTCTCTCTCTCTCTCTCTCTCTCTCTCTCTCTCTCTCTCTCTCTCTCTTCTCTCTCTCTCTCTCTCTCTCTCTCCTCTCTCTCTATATATATATATATATATATATATATATATATATATATATATATATTTATATATTTATATATATATATATATAAAATATATATATATATATATATATATATATAAATATCGCACACAAACACATGATATCCTCCTTCTTCATCTCAGGGTAAAGTGTGTGGTTGTGTGTGTCTAGGTGACCTGCCGTGCCCTAAGGTTAAGGAGAGGCAGGTGTGGCTGGAGGCCCGAAGCCCCCAGATAATACCCCGGTCCCCGGGGGCCTCGCTGGGGCACCCTTGGGAAAACTTAATCTGAGCTGAATGGGGAAAGATCTCTCTCTCTCTCTCTCTCTCTCTCTCCAAATACAAATAAAAAAATTGAGAAGAATGATGATAAGATCGAAGAGGGAAGTAAATAAAGAAAGGAAGGTAATGAGATGGTATGAGTGTGTGGTTGTGTGTGGAGGTGAGCGAGAGAGGGCAGGTCACCCTTCTGTATAGGATTAACAAGTCCAGTGAACTGTCAGTAATTACCTCCAGCGGTGCCACATCTCCTCCTCTCAAAATTTGCCCTCTCCAAATGTAGCGATTCCCAAAGGAGTCCATAGTACTTAGGTTGGTAATGGGGAGTTTTCGAAGCTAAACCGCCAGATGTCTCTCGCGCATCTCACATCCTCTGCTCTGTAAGGCTGAATGATCTATCATTTACCGTAAATTCTCTGTACTTCTTTGGGACATATCAGAATTATCCTTCAATACAACAACTGAAACAGTTCTTAATAAAAAATGTAGTTTATCATTTTATTTGTCTGCACTTGGTGAAAATATTGGCAATTTAAACAATTGAATACTTGAAAACTCAATCTTTAAAAATCGTCTTTTCATAAAAAAACACAAGTTCAAGCAGAATGAGGCTTCAGGAAATATCTACTTGTATGTAAGCATTCACTGAGTACCTATTTTGGGTGTATATGTCTCTCTTACGACGAACATTTAACCAAAACAGAGTGTGGCGTTCAGCATCTCCACAGAAACCATTCCGCCGGCAGGATCTGCTATCACCCACTTTCCTGTTGACACGAAACGGGGATGGACAGCTCAGCGCCGCCGCTCCTTACCTCACAGCTCATATCACTGATACTCCTAACTTCTCAATACCACAGGCTACATGTCATCCTAACTATCATCACCCCGCTTATCTCATCACACTCTCTATCCTCTACTGGAATATTCGTGGCATCCGCTCCCACATACCGTTTCCCACATAAAGAAGACTTTCGTCTCCTTATTTCGTGCTTTGACTGTGACTTGTGTTGTGTTGGGGCGGATCGGAGTGGCGCGTGTAGTTACGTGACAGACGTGCAGTCACTATGTACTGTGGGTAGTAGTAGTTGGGGTAATAAAGCCATGCACAACAGTAAATGTCTCCTTGCAGTCCTTTCCGTCTCCTCCATAGCCCCGAGCCGTTAGTGTGACGAAGTTTGAGAGGGGTGGGTTGCCCCCACCCTCCTTCGTTACAATAGGATAAACCAGAGGACATAGGGTATTCAGAGGGAAGGGTTGATTGATTGATTCAGAGGGAAAGATTGAGGTGGAGGGGCTTAGAGTTCGCGGTGGGGGAAATAGTAAACAAGACCATGTATTGTCTTCGATAGAGGACT
Source organism: Chionoecetes opilio (assembly GCA_016584305.1). Taxonomy (NCBI): domain Eukaryota; kingdom Metazoa; phylum Arthropoda; class Malacostraca; order Decapoda; family Majidae; genus Chionoecetes; species Chionoecetes opilio. The sequence continues at coordinate 101,917 of JACEEZ010021967.1, forward strand.
GTTCGTTGAGGTGCCAAGCACTTAAATTACTTCTTGGTTAAATGTTCGTCATAAGAGAGACATATACACCCAAAATAGGTACTCAGTGAATGCTTACATACAAGTAGATATTTCCTGAAGCCTCATTCTGCTTGAACTTGTGTTTTTTTATGAAAAGACGATTTTTAAAGATTGAGTTTTCAAGTATTCAATTGTTTTGCCAATATTTTCATCAAGTGCAGACAAATAAAATGATAACCTACATTTTTTATTAAGAACTGTTTCAGTTGTTGTATTGAAGGATAATTCTGATATGTCCCAAAGAAGTACAGAGAATTTACGGTAAATGATAGATAATTCAGCCTCACAGAGCAGAGGATGTGACAGCCTGAGAGACAGGCTTGAGCGTGAGCTTACTAGAAAACTCCCCATTGACTAGATATTTATATAATTCTCATCAGTACCTAGTATGTAAATCCTAATCATGAACTGCTATTATTATTATTATTATTATTATTATTATTATAGCAGCAACAGAAGCAGTAGCATTATCAATATACTGTAAAAGTAATAATGCTATAATTAATACTATTATGATAACCATTATCTAGCTACTATTACTATAATTGATAGAGGGGAGAAGACGAAAACTTTCCTAGCGCATTTCTACCGTAGCGCATTTCATACCTCAATCGAGCTCTTTTACGTCCGACACATTTGGCATCACTGGCTGCCACTGGCAGAGGCTGGCAGTAAACAGAAGACCGTACACGGCAGCGCACGACACACAGCAGTGGTCCCATTCATTTTTTCTCTTGGGCTGTAAACTTGCCTGCGAAAATGTCTCTCTTGATAGACTCCCTTATTACATTTTGCAATGTTTCAACAATAGGCCTATGTGGCTTCATGAAGGTTCCCCAGATTATTGCCATCATGAAAGCGAAATCCACGAAGGGACTGAGTTTGACCAGTTTAATGTTAGAATTGACAAGGTAAACATTTTATGTTGAGTAGATTTATTGCATGTTACCTGCTTTTGTTTGCTTTCTTGCCATCGTACTTATATGTGGTATCTGTTTTTTTTTTATGTAGTTGTTCCTTGCAACGTATTGCCAACTTCTGTGCTCTTTGGTTTCTCAGCATCCTGATACTTTCAGGATGGAAATTTTGGCTAATCTTTAGAGCATGACTGTTTCTGGATTCTATGTTATTATGATTTATGTTATCCTCGAGCCTGACAATTATAACCTGTCTCATAGTGTAGATCTCCTCTATCTTGAGTCTTTTGAACCCCATTTCCCATGGCGCAATTGAATAATAATGGTGTTACATAATGGCACTACCGAAAATCTAGTTATTTCTGCCAGGAACGGTCAACTTTTTGTGAAATCAGATTAGGGTAGGTTAGGTTTGAGGTAGAGTTTAGTTGGTAATAATGGACGAGGACTTCGCGGTCGTTTTCAGAGACACCAACTATTTTTTCCTGGCCTACAATAGGTGCTTTTTCTAATGGAGATTAGTTTTATTTTGCGCAAACCCATAAACAAAAAAATCACCACCGAATTTTATGGTACCGTACCGTTTCCATTAAAAACTTATCTCCATCAGAAAAAGCACTAAAACTTGGCCGGGGAAAATTAGTCAGGGTCTTATAGGTTTTAATGAAACCTAACCTAACCTTATAGGTTTTAATGAAACCAAACCTAACCTTAAAGGTTTTAATGAAACCTAACCTAACCGTAACCACAAAGTATACCTAACCTAGCCTTATAGGTTTCATTAAAACCTATTAGACCCTGACTAATTATGGTATTATTCTAGTGTTTGCCCATACACCCCCTCTCCCACAAAACAAGCTTGGGGGCCTGGGGGAATGCAGGATTGGCTGGGGTATGAAATATGCGTCGCAACCACATCATTTTTGAGTGTGTTGAAAAAATTCCCTAGATCTAGGGAAAATTCATTGGATTTCGTCTGAGTCCAGAGACGTGTGAACCTGACGATCCTCACAGAATGATGACCAAAGTGTCGAGAAACTCCCAACCCCCTGCTAGGAGATTAGGTTAGATTTGCTTAGGTTAGGTTAGATTTGTTTAGGATATATTTGGTTAGGTTAGGTTATCCGTGGGTCAAGCCCCCCCGCTAGGTTAGGTAAATTTCTCTAGATATAAGAAATTACCCTAGATCTAGGGAATTTTACCCCCCTACACAACTCTTAAATTACGTGATTCTGACGCATAATTTGTTCCCTCCCGAGAACCCCCCATTCCCACAGGTCCCCAAACTTGTTTGGTGAAAGTGGGAGAGTATGGGCAAACACTAGAAACTTACCCTAATTATTCCCGGCCAAGTTTTAGTGCTTTTTCTGATGGAGATAGTGTTTTTAATGTAAACCGTACCATAAAACTGATTTTTTTTTTTTTTTTTTTTTTTTTTTTTTTTTTTTTTTTTATACGGTTTGCGCAAAATTAAACTATCTCCATTAGAAAAAGCACTGGAAAATCTTAAGAACAAGGGCTTCACGCTAAGCTGACCCAAATGTTGGCTCTACATATTATACTTACTGTCCTTAACACATCTGTTTAATTTTAATGAGTACCAATCCTTGCTTTGTCTACGTGGCCGATATTAAATTTCAGGTTCTTGAGAAAGCTAAGTCCAGCGAGATGCGCAATGGACGACAAGATTGAGAAAGTAGTGCGTATTTAAGTAGTAGGTATAACCTATATGTAGTTTTAAATAGCACGGGGGGGGGCTGAGGTCCCCCGTTAGGTTAGGTTAGGGCAGGTTAGGTTAGGTTAGTGCACAACACGGGGGGGGGGGGGTCGAGGAGGGGTGCTAGGTTAGGCCTGTAGAGATTTGTCATCTCTAGAATAAAGGCTCAACCCCCTATCTTCTTCTTTTATCCAACAAGCTTGGGAAAATGGTGGAAACCGGGGTTTTTGGGTGGGGAGCACACACAAAAGGAAATATGGCCCCAATAAAATCTATGAACTAGGGAAATTTCCCCAGTTTAGGGTTTTTTATGGGGCTATATTTGCCTTATCTGTGTGCTGTTTTTGGGTGGGGGAACACACATGTAAGGGAAATATGGCCCCGATTTATTGTCTATGAACTAGGGAAATATCCCTAGTTTAGGGATTTTTTGTGGGGGGCCATATTTCCCTTGTGTGTGTGCTCCCCCACCCAAAAACCCCGGTTTTTCCCACCATGTCCCAAGCTTGTTGGCTGTAAGAAGAAGAAGATAGGGGGTGGAGCCTTTGTTCTTAAGATTTACCAAAGCACCTATTGTAGGCCAGGAAGAAATAGTCGGTGTTTCTGAAAATGACCGCGAAGTCCTCGTCCATTATAACCGTTTAGTTTAGTAACAAGATGATATAAGAAAAAACAGAAAATTATCAAGACTACGGCAGTGCGAAGCCGAATAAGGTTTGCGGGGTGGGCTGGGAGGGCACCCTCCACACTTATAAAAAAAAAAAAAAATTCCGGGAAAAACGAGTGCCAGATTTATTCAAAATCAAATCAAAACTATTTAGGAAAACTAAGTTCCGGCCTCGAAATCGCGGGATGACCTAAACCGTAAATTTCCCCTGGATACAAGTATTTTCATCATTCTAATGTTTCTATAGGTCAGAACGAGTTTGAAGTAGTACTTATGAAATGTTGTCAAATATAAAAATATTCATAGGCTAGGTTAGCTTAGTGGGGAGCGTCACACCATTTCTTAATTATCAGTGGATTGTCATGATTTTTTTTATGTCAAAAGTATGCTAATGCTGAAATAATCCTAGCTCATTTTCAGATCCATAGCTCGATATATAACTGCAAAAATAAAAATAAACTTTTTATAAAGAAATTCAACTCGTAATAACGTTCTTATCCAATGACTTGCACTGATGAAAAAATTACCAATTATGCATTACAACATATCCAAACGATTAATCTTTTAAGAATTTTGAATTTCATTCTTAAGTGTTTAGCATTTGTTTTGTTTTTTTGGATCTCGTAAATGTATTTGCTATTATTTGCAAATTTTTACCCAAATTGAAAAAAAAAAATAAAGATGAGAAAATCACTTTTTTATTCCTCTTTCCAATGATATATTGTTTATTAACTATCGGTACCATAGTGGAAGTTTATTAAGGAAAACTGGAAGAAAGCGAATTTTTCAGTAGAGAGTTTAAAGTTTAAAGGTTTAAAAAGCACGCGCGCCCTTTAACCCTCGGGCTCAGTGAGTTTTGAGCGATGCTGGTTTGTTTGTTTTACTCTCGCAGCCGACGCTCTCTATCACTATTGAGTGTTATTATGACTTAAAGCTGTATCTGGTCCCTCCCTTTAGTCAAGGTCTATAGTCCCGATTTTCACTTAAGCTGGATTCCTGGGAGCGGCTCGATGCTAGGCGGAGTATGTAACACGTCGCTGATTGGCTGATAGCCTCGGGCAGGTTGGCGATGGTGGTGGTACTTGCCTCACCGCACCCAAAAACCCTTTCGTTGCCTCAGAAAATATCATTTTCTTGGCTTTTACTCATGCTCTTACACCAGAAGGCCTATTTTGTTTGCATCAGTAAATCAGCAGTGATTGTTCACCAACAACACGCCATTCCTAACTCAATAGGGTAAAACTAAAGTCAGACTGACTATCACAAGAGTAGGGCGGACTTTTAGGTTTTTCAGTGCATTGAAATGTTGTACGCCTCCTACCCGATATAAGCAACCAGCTACCAATAATGTTATGAAAGCTGAGTTTTACCATCGTGTTCATAATACAGTTGCTGCATATCATGAGTAATAAAAAAAAATCCAGTAAGACTACACTAATATTAAGATAATGAAAGGAAAGTAAAGAGTGTAAACATTATTGCTTGCTTATTTTGCTTCAACTCGCTCTAACTCCAACTTTTGGTCACATTCAATTTTTCAGAACTGTTTCAGAAATCCTTTATACTTTTTCCGCTTCCTGTGGTAGTAGCACGTACCACTAAGAGGAAAAAGAGTAGGTGGTCAAAATGGCTAAGAAAGTTTAAACTACTCTGCAAACCTGGCCACGTGACGGGTGAGCTTGCTCCCTATATAGGAGGAGACTTTGTTTTCGCGGGAGGCTAATCAGAGGCTCCATCCCGTCACGGCACGAGTTTGAAACAGTTTTAACTTTCTTAGCCATTTTGACCCACCTACTATTTTAAACTATTTTAGCTACACTACTATCATGTGAATTGTTTTTAGCGACATATAAAAGGAAAAAAGGATGATGACTAGAAACTGATGCATACGTATATAAGTAGGCTTTATGCAAGTTTGACTGTTTGACGTGATTACGTTAACCCCGATCGATAAATTAACATGTCTATTTGGCAACAAGCGTAGGCAGAAGAGCGTTGGGTTAGGCACCTCCCGTGGTCAGTGTAGGCCGTAGGAGGCTCGTAAGTCGCGCTGTTGTGTTGTTAATGAGATCCCAGCTTAAAAATGGAATAGATACCTATTAAAAAGCGAAAGTGTACTGAAGGCAATAGCGGTGAAAGTCGCTGTGATCATGAATCAAACGTCAATGTGTCGAAGGGTCAACCGAGGCGAATAACAGTATAACTGTTTGTAAGTGAGGTCCTCTCGTCCCGACCCTATATAGTGTGGAAAGTTGAAAGTGACAGTTTGAAAATTAGCATAGTCTACAGGTCCCGTGCTGGCAAAGTGAAAGGTGACGTTGAAAGTGACCGTAGTTGTGCATGTCCGAGCGGAGCAAAGAGAAGTGCCAGATGAAAAGTGAGTTTTGTCATCCAGGTCTGGCGTGGTAAAAACCGACAGTGCCAGCAAATAACCACGTAAGTCATTTCGCCTGTAAACGAAAGTTATTTGGACTTGGGTTCATTGCTGTGATATAAAAAATGGCCAAAGAAAAATGTGTTGTTTGTGGCATTGACTATCAAAAAATCTATACTCCTATGAAAATAAAGAGACTTTAACAAAAAAAACATAGTCCCTTCTCAAAACCTTAATTATTTAAAAAACCCTTTTAAAAGAAAAAAAACAACAAAGGCTTGGGTTTGAAAAAAGGTGAAGGTGGCAGAAAAGGCACAGAAAGCAAGTATTTAGGCCAGAGCAACAGAAAAAACAAATGAAACCCCATTCAATTGCAGAGTCATATTTCCCTTTCCACCCTGCTGGCTGTGGTGAAAACATTTTTTTGGGGATGAGGCGGAAAAGGAAATTTAAAAAAAAATTCCCCTCTCAGACGACCTTGGTAGACGAATAAAAGGAAGTCGTCTGATATTAAAAAAAAGTGTTGTGAACTGTGAAAGGAAAAAATGAAATGCTTTATAAGGGGATGAATCAACAAAAATTAAGGAAAAACCCTCTTACTAGTGTTCACCCGTTTTTTTGCTGATAACAAAATAATGACTTTTCTTATGCTGCAAGGAACGGGTTTTCAAACCACAGGACAGGAGATTTTTTCTACATGACAGAATACTTGAAAAAAAAGGACTTGTCTGGAAATTTTGTATGGAATTTGCACAGAGGCGCACCCACGTGGGATCGGTAAAAGGTTTTGGTCCTTAGTCAAGAAGGAGAACCAGTTTTGTTTACTACCCATTGTTTTTTGCCCGGAAAGCTTTTTTGCTAAAACCTCGGAAAAAAAATTTTTTTGTTTTTGATGATGGAAAATGGTAAACTTTCTTAAAAGCAGAAAAAAGCAGTCAGACTATTTTCCATCTAGTGAAGAATGGGATCCCTACAAGGTTTTTCCCCTCCAACAAAGCCCCGGTGGTTATCAAAGGCAAAGTTTTACCCGGGTGCATGCACGAGAGAGCAAAGCTCCTTTCTTTACCTTGGGGGAAAAAAGAAATTTTGCAAAATTTTTGTGATGAAATTTGGAAGCAAAATTATGCTACTTGGCGACATATTTGAACATCGAACAAAGGGAATGCAAGTATGCGGAAGAAAAGAAAATATGGGAACATCTTCTGACAAAATGGGAAACCTTTTTAGAAAAAATTAGGCTCTGGAAAGAAAGAAAAGGGGAGGAAGGCAAAATTGACATGTTTTCAAAAAAACTGCTGAAGCTAAATATCAGACAGTTCCCCCTTTAACGCCCTTTAAAAACCTAGGAAGGAAAAATAAAAAATAATTTCCCCAAAAATTTTCTGTTTAAAAAAATTTGACTGCTGAGAAATCCATTTGTTTACGATCCCTTGGCAAGCCAAACTTAGCACCTTGAAGAAGAAAACAATCAAATCCCAATGACCGCACACTAAAATGCCCAAAATTTGGGTATGACTTAGAAAGCTTTTGGTCAAAGGAAATTGAAAACCCACCTATATCCAAAGGGGGCCCCCAAAATACTCTTGCAATTTTTAACCTCAGGGCTGTGGAATGGGATTTTCCAGCCTCACAAATTAAAAATAAAAAAAGGAAAAAATTGCTGGCTGTTGAAGGGAAAAAGAGAGTGTGTCTGTCAACTGTCCCTCCTAACATAGAGCGGTATGCAACTCCAGGAGGCACAGTGTCCCATATCAGGGTTTTATTGTTGTAAAATAGTAGTTTATTTTCAATTTTTCCTTTTGCCATTTTGTATATTATTATATAATATAGCGCTGCGCCGCCGAAGTCCAAGATATAATCTAGTGCGCCCCCGTCCCGTGAAGTTTTGGGAAACCCCTGATCTAAGAGAAGGAAAGTAGTGAATTTACATCGCATACAGGTTTGCGATACCATGAGCAATACAGTATTTATGAGAAAAAAACATAATCTACAATATATATAATATATGAAGACATATGAGCAAAACAGGTTTACAAAAGGCAAATGAACAATTAAGTTGATTATTGTTTCCCCCTGATTAAAGGTAAAATTTAATAGAACTAAGTTTTATGAATGTATGTATTTGATGTAAAAAAAGTTTCACTAGGGGGGGGGGTTCATTGGAAAATTGGTTTAAAAATATAGTAGTCAATTGTTTGACGCATTAAGGGGGGAAAAAAACGAGATTTTGATTTAAACGACGTTGTTTATATTAGGGAAGATTGTATTTAGTTGAAAGTTGTCGGCGAAACCCAAGTAATTTTTTCCGCCTTATTTTAGGTTTTTTTCCCTTTCCCTGACTAAACTTGTACCCAAATTTCTGCATTATTGTTCTTATTCAATGGCCAGATTTTTGTACGTGGGCCCAAAAAAAAAATTTGTAACTAAATTTGTGATTTATGGACATTTTGGTAATTTTGAGAAAGTCAAATATTTTCGACACGAAATCCAAGATGGCCGCCATACGAACCCATGGACATTTGTTACAGTGTTAACATTGATTTTTGTTTTTTAGACATATTTGGCATCTAAAAAAGTTGGTCTCATTAGATTTTCCAGGGGGGCACGTGGGTCCACTGGACTACTAGACTACAACCCTCATTTTCCCCGGACCTCCATTTCCCGGATATCGGATTTGCCGGTCAAAATTCGAGGTCCGGGGATATGTAAAGAGTCCCGGACAAATGCCTGGTCTAGTCCGTAAATCGACAAAGTTTGTCCGGCGGTCCGAGCGTCTCCTGTCACCCCTGGTCAGTGTCCGCGCCTCCCCGCCAGGTGGCAGCATGCTCAGCGGTCGTTTTGTTTACTTTTGGGCACACGACATCACGGTTCACCTGCACCACCTCCGTCATCCCCGGGACCCTCCCCTGCCCCTGGTGCAGGAACGTCTCTGAGACTATTGAACACTTTCTGCTGCAGTGTCCGTGCATCAGAGCATCATAGGCCCATAAACCAGGGCTCATAGTGTTCCCCAAGGGATTCTCGCAGCCCCTAAAAACAACAAAAGTGACGTAAAAGTCCGCGGCGGGGTAGTTGATATTGGGGGTTGCCGGACAGTTTAAAAACTAGAGTAGGATAATTGTCCGGGGTGGGTAAAGGCCTCGCACTGTTGCGATTCCCGGACGTTTGCGGTTCCCGGACCAGTGCTTCCCCCTAATAGTCCGGGAAAACGAGTGTTGTGTCATTTTCACACAAAAACACACTCACTATTCATTATCTTCATTCAGCACTGCTCATCAGCCATTTTCATTTTTAGCTTGTATGCGATAGTATATAAATAAATCGTCACGTTGGCCTTGGGCTACTAAGGAATGGTTTAACCTACGGTGGAAACCAAAATGAGACGCCCCGACGCAGTGACGTCAGTGGGGACAGCCAGGCTCCGACAAGCAGACACCCGCAGTCTAGGTTTGACCGGGGTGACGAGAGGGCAGAGGGGTGCGTTCCACTTCCCGCTCGCCTCCTCCTTCCCCCTCCTCCTTATATTCTTGTTTCCCCTTCCCCCTCCTCCTCCTCCACCAGCACAAAATTCATCTCCCCCTCCTGCTCCTCCACCTCAATTACTCCTACTCCTCCTCCACTTCCAACTACACTTCCACCTCCACTTTCTTCTTCTGTTGCTGCTACTACCCCCTACTACTATTTGTAGTTATCCTAGTGCAAGCGTTTCTCAACCTTGTTAACCTTGTGGGAAACCCTTGCAATAATTTTCTGTCTCAGGGAACCCCTCATAGAAATTCTTACAAAACATTATTAATATTTTTCTTTCTTTTTATAAACTTAAGTTCATAAGGAAAACAATTTTTTTTTTTTTCTTCTGATAACTGGTTTAAGCAAAAAATAATTACTTTTTCTTAAAATAATCGTCCAGAAACCCTTTCATCATTCCCGAAATTTAATGCAATCAAATCATAGCCATTAACGAGTATATCAAAAAATAAAGTTGTCACTTTTTGCATCCAGTCAGCCGTTTTTTTAATAAACCGCAATCAAAATCTGCAAATTCCCCCAGTTCTCA
>JACEEZ010021969.1:0-13551 GCA_016584305.1 Chionoecetes opilio
GCCTTACTTCAATATTCCTAAACACCATTTTTCTGCGGCTTCCTCCCTCACTCACCTCGCTTTAACTTCATAGTCCTCGCTCGTATTCTCCAACCTGCCTCCACACCTCTGAATCATGCAGCCTACCTTTCAGATTACCTACACTGCTCGCTCTCCCTTACTCTTACAGAAGGCCTGGGTTCTAAAAGGATAATGATAATTCTCAGGGATGTTATGTATTCCCACAAGGGTTCTTTGCCTATATTTTATTCAGTTTGACAAGGACACTCACGATAGCTTTGTCCCGGCAACTCCACTTCCCCCGCCGCGGCGATCCCTTGTTAGGCGGACAAGTTTTACATTATTGTCATTTTTGACCACCTACTTATTTTTGCATTGGTATCGTGACTAAGCTATATTTTGAGTGTCCTTGCCAAACTGAATAGAGTATAGGAAAGGGATCAGATGTGAGGCTACACTGAGGCATTGATGATGAAATCCAATGTGTGTGAAGCGAAATCTAACCATACTGCATTGTTTTATATGTGCTTGAAATTTGCCCTGAAAAATATCTGGGTAAGAAATATTATATTTTTTTCTCGGTCCGTAACGTCGTGTTTTATTCTCTTTATTTAATTATCTTTTTATTGATTTTTGCATGAAGTTCAGTCACTTCACATTTCCTATACCCTATTGACCATTAACTCGCTCACTCACAATCACCATCACCATCATCACCACTATCACCACCACCATCTTCATCGCGAATCGAAGTAATAATCGTCACCATATATCAATCTACAACTGCATCAAAAACATCACAACCATCACAACACTTTTGCAAAACACCGACAAATCTCCACAAAAAAGTAACCCTCTGTTAAGAGCAAATTAAAACTGTTAAGAGCAGCGAACAGGGAAACGTTTAGTCAATTTTATCAGGTCTTATGAATCTCTTCCGGGTATCAACATATAACTGGTCGGTTTTGCTGCTAGCTTAAAAAATAAAAACTTATTCTTCACCAGAAATAAACTTTGAAAATGTCTCTTGAAAAAAAAGACAGGAACCGAGAAAGTTAAGCAAGAATTTGAGACTCGTTATATATTCTAATGAGTGAAAAGGTACTGGTGTGTCATTCACCTACGGTCTTGTCCACGTGAGCCGGGCTCGCGATCGCCAGTTTCACCCTTCCGGAGAGAGCTAGGAGCTCATTATACACCGATCTCTGGGTAATGCTGGGACCTCACGAACCACACATCCCCATCCCCTTGCTGCAGGGAGACGGTAACCGCCCGAATTTATGATTGAAAAATACCCGTAAGCGAACGGGGATCGAACGTACAACCATAGAATGGCCAGATGTGCTCTAACCCACCTACCCACGCAAACAGGTGTGTGTGTGTGTGTGTGTGTGTGTGTGTGTGTGTGTGTGTGTGTGTGTGTGTGTGTGTGTGTGTGTGTGTGTGTGTGTGTGTGTGTGTGTGTGTGTGTGTGTGTGTGTGTGTGTGTGTGTGTGTGTGTGTGTTCGTGCATATTACCAAATATTACAATATTTTTCGTTGAAACGTCATAATATGTCGCTATTAGACATCATATACCTTTATAATATTTTATTTTGTGAAGTACCACACAACTAGGTGTGCATAGATATTGTCGTTTCAGACAGGTACTTCAAACACTTCATCTTTAAGTAATACAGGTGAGATTAATAGCAATGCATATTCTATAATACCTTTTATACCAAATTATAGTGGCTGTGAGGGGAACAACAAAGGTAAATAAACTCAGAAGCCTTGAGGAAAAAGAAGCTGAGATCCCCTGATTTAGAATACTCGTTGGCATTACACATTATTTTCTTTAGCTCTAATAATTTTCTTTACGTTTCCCGTATTCTATCCCAAACTGTGGCGAAGAAGTTTCTAATTAGAGTGTGATGTTGCGTGTGCGAAGACTTGCTTGACCTCATCCCTGAAACAGGTGGAGCATTTAAAAAAAGAAAAATAGTCATCTGAAAAAGAAACGTGCAAATAATTCAGAGTATCATCAGCTTGCGTGCGAATAATTGTGAGGGTTGGCTGCGTGGGAGGGTGCGATGTCAAAGATGGCGAGCGAAATGCAAGGGAGAGCTTTCCCGAGTGTTGTGAATTATTTAGTGACGAGAAAACAGAACCTGAGACTGCTAATACACCACCAGTGGGAGGATACCGTGACCCGATGTCCTTTTGTCCTTTGTGACCGAGAGAGAGAGAGAGAGAGAGAGAGAGAGAGAGAGAGAGAGAGAGAGAGAGAGAGAGAGAGAGAGAGAGAGAGAGAGAGAGAGAGAGAGAGAGAGAGAGAGAGAGAGAGAGAGAGAGAGAGAGAGAGAGAGAGAGAGAGAGAGAGAGAGAGAGAGAGAGAGAGAGAGAGAGAGGAGGAGCGAGCGAGAGAGAGAGAGAGAGAGAGAGAGAGAGAGAGAGGAGAGAGCAGCAGGAGAGAGAGAGAGAGAGAGAGAGAGAGAGAGAGAGAGAGAGAGAGAGAGAGAGAGAGAGAGAGAGAGAGAGAGAGAGAGAGAGAGAGAGAGAGAGAGAAAAAAAAACCACATGAAAACCCAGACCATTATGACCTCGGGATCCCAATTAGTCGGTCTGTTCTTAACCTAAAGGAAAGGTAATCAAGGTTAACACAATACAAAACAAATACAATCAACCAGCAGGCAGGACGCTTTGTTTCAGTCTTGTCGGAAACTTTGCAGATGATGTTTCGCTAGTTTTTATAAGAATGTATCGTGTTTCACTCAACCATGAAGACAGGAAGTTTATTCTATTCTCTGTCGACGTCATTTTTGAAGTAGAATAAAGTGCATTCCAGCTTTATCTGTCTAAATACTTACTACAATATTTTACTTTGGTTCGCCTCCTTTGTGATGAGTCTTTATCAGAAACAGCTTTACTATTACTATTTACTATATTGCAATTTACAGGTTATAGTGTCACGCTCTCCTCTCAGAAAACATTACGCGCCGAAAGGATATATTCGTAACCCTATAGGCTGGACATTTAGATATGATTTGTTCTTTGTATGTCGAGGCGACCAAAATTGCATCGCATATTTCAAGTGACGTCTGACTGATATGAAGAGATAAGATATTTATATTTATTCCTAAAGGGAAAAAAAAATATTTACAGAGCCAAACATTCTGCTCGCTGTAATCTAATATGTGATCGTAACTCCATAATCTTTGATACAATGTACGCTTCTATGTTTCATGCCGCACATTTCATGATCATATTTCTGGTTTCTTGTTTCCACTTGATGAATATGACTTATGACATTCGTTGATGTCATAAGAAATTTCAAACATATTAGATCATGCTGGGCTTCTAGGTCAGTCTTCTTGGCGGCTGTACCTGTAGCGGTCTGCGATTACCGAGTCTGTGTACCTGTAGCGGTCTGCGATTACCGAGTCTCTGTACCTGTAGCGGTCTGCGATTATCGAGTCCCTGTACCTGTAGCGGTCTGCGATTATCGAGTCCCTGTACCTGTAGCGGTCTGCGATTACCGAGTCTCTGTACCTGTAGCGGTCTGCGATTATCGAGTCTCTGTACCTGTAGCGGTCTGCGATTATCGAGTCCCTGTACCTGTAGCGGTCTGCGATTATCGAGTCCCTGTACCTGTAGCGGTCTGCGATTACCGAGTCTCTGTACCTGTAGCGGTCTGCGATTACCGAGTCTCTGTACCTGTAGCGGTCTGCGATTATCGAGTCTCTGTACCTGTAGCGGTCTGCGATTACCGAGTCTCTGTACCTGTAGCGGTCTGCGATTACCGAGTCTCTGTACCTGTAGCGGTCTGCGATTACCGAGTCTCTGTACCTGTAGCGGTCTGCGATTACCGAGTCTCTGTACCTGTAGCGGTCTGCGATTACCGAGTCTCTGTACCTGTAGCGGTCTGCGATTACCGAGTCTCTGTACCTGTAGCGGTCTGCGATTACAGAGTCTCTGTACCTGTAGCGGTCTGCGATTACCGAGTCTCTGTACCTGTAGCGGTCTGCGATTACAGAGTCTCTGTACCTGTAGCGGTCTGCGATTACCGAGTCTCTGTAACTGTAGCGGTCTGCGATTACCGAGTCTCTGTACCTGTAGCGGTTTTAGATTACCGAGTCTCTGTACCTGTAGCGGTCTACGATTACCGAGTCTCTGTACCTGTAGCGGTCTGCGATTACCGAGTCTCTGTATCTGTAGCAGTCTGCGATTACTGAGTCACTGTACCTGTAGCGGTCTGCGATTACCGAGTCTCTGTACCTGTAGCGGTCTGCGATTACCGAGTCTCTGTACCTGTAGCGGTCTGGGATTACCGAGTCTCTGTCCCTGTAGCGGTCTGCGATTACAGAGTCTCTGTACCTGTAGCGGTCTGCGATTACAGAGTCTCTGTACCTGTAGCGGTCTGCGATTACCGAGTCTCTGTTCCTGTAGCGGTCTGCGATTACCGAGTCTCTGTCCCTGTAGCGGTCTGGGATTACCGAGTCTCTGATTTTCATATCGTGTACAATTTTTGCAACTTTGAATTCATTTATTTATATCATTAATAGCGCGGGTTTAGAAACAAAGCCATGATGGAACACCACTATATCTTTTTTTATTGCGTTTGCTGCCTATTTGAAACAATACCATTAAAAACAACCCTGTGTTCTCCATTGCTTGACCAGCTTTCGATCAAGGTTTACACATTACCTGCAATCCCAAATGGTTTGACTTTGAAAAAAAAATTGTATGAGGAGCTTTGTCAAAAGCCTTTTGAAAATCTAGATACACAATGTCTGTCTATACTACACAATGTCTACACAATATCTGGTGATTATATTTTCATGGACATAAATTAAATCCTCATAAAAAGTCAACAAATTTGTTCATTTATACTGAAGCCTTGAGCAATGAATGACGTGCAAGGTAATCAACAATATTGTTTCTAGTTATGTTGTCGAGCTTGTTCCCTACTACGCATCTTAACTTACAAGTAATGGATCAGTAACTTCTAAACATATTTCTGTCGCCTTCCTGAAAGATTGGTGTGGCCTTGGCTGTCTTCCAATCACCCGGATCCGAGCCTTGTCGCAGAGATTTATTAGATACAGATGGCAGGACGTTAACAATTACGTTTTATGATCCATTACTGTTATTTTTTTTAGGATAATCATTGTCTGCCCCTGGACTTCAATTTACTTTCTTATTAGTTACTTTATTCAAAATATCTTCTATAATTATTTCAATGTTCTGCAGAGTGATTTCCGAGCTAATTGAATTTTCATAGACATTAAATTTCATTACTATTTATCTAGACTCTTTATACAATCCGATTTTTTCGGGCGAATTATATGTATTCCTACGTTTATGTGACCTATATCACATTTAAGAGAGTGCTTAATTTATTTATCAAACCAAGGAAGGCTGATCTTGTTGCTAGATATCCTCACACACTACTACGACATTTTTTTTTTTTTTTTTTTAAATGTCAACTATATATACTATATCTCTATAAATTTGTACAACTCAACTATATATTTGCTTTATCAACTTTAGTTTTTCCAAGTAACTGCATACGTAAGTGATACTGCGCGTCTGAAATTTTCAAAGTTGACTCATCCAAAATTTGGCACAGAGATCTTTTTTACGTGGTCACTTAATGTCTTGATAGCAGTATAAAAATGTATAAGGATAAAACAGCCTAGATGTACGCCAGCTCTAACATTAGGGATGAGGTGATCTTGAGCTACTAAAACTAGATCGAGCATGTTTCTCCTGCTTGGGTGTGACCGGGAGCCGCTCTGGGACACGTATTCATTGTGTCCATCACTCGTCCGGCCACGCGCTGTACATGTTAAAGTGATCCCTCCTGACCTTCATCGTGCAATATTCAGCTTTATGGCAGCTGCGTGTGTCTGTACCGCTGGAGGAATACTCACTTTGGCCATTTTACACAAAACGTTTGATAGTTTTGACTTCATAAATCTCTATTTCATATTTCATACTTGCACAGTGTTATTTTCACAACACTAGAAATGATGTTTTCATGTTACCTGACTTTCTAACAGTCAATTCATCCATACGGGCTTTTGGAGCAAATTGCAGAGGCACAAACCTACGCCTCTGCTTTATCCAGTGACAGTCCACATTTATCATATGACAACATAACATAATACTCTTTACTTTAGCATTTCAAAACAATTCTATAAAGTTCCACACAATGAATATAACAAAATCAACATTAGTACGTGATAGATTAACAGGTCTTGATATGTATTGCATCTGAACCAAATCACATCATGAACTACATGCTACTAACTATCAGCTACATGTAAGAGGACAGTTGGAGAATGATATCATGTCCCTAAAGAAGATAGGAACATGGAAGTTTCGTAGTGAAGAATGATAGGATATGAGATATGCTAACTACAACTACCACTAACACTAATCGATCCGGGGGACTATAATATGAATTCGCAGGGCAATATCAATACCCGTGTACTTTACAGGGCGCGTCAAGTCTGTTTTTAAATGAAGTTATTGTGTTAGGGACACCTTTCGCTGGTAATTTCGACTTCGACAACATTTGCTGGTAATTTGTTCCATCGATCAACAACTCTCACATTGAAATATTTTTTACGGAGATCTGTGATGCAACGTTGACCGTTCAGTTTTAAACCGTTATTTCTTGTTGTCACATGAGGAAAAAGTTCGAATAGGTTCTCTTGATTAATGACATCAAATCCTTTTAGGATCTTAAAGGTTTCTATTAAATCCCCACGGATTCTACGATCTTTTAAGGAAAACATATTAAGTTTCCGCAGTCTCTCTTCATAAGATGAATTTCGCAGAGATGGAATTAGTTTGGTTGCTCTTCTTTGAACTGATTCCAGTTTGACTTGATCTGTTACGAAACAAGGCGACCAGAATTGAACGGCATATTCTAAGTGCGGCCTAACCAAAGATGTGTATAATCGTGTCATTACTTTCGGAGTTTTATGTTCAAAGTTGCGTTGAATGAAACCCAACATCATATTCGCCTTTTTACTGGCAGCTAGGCAATGCGTACTGGTTTTAAGATCATTACTAATGATGACACCTAAATCCTTTTCCTGCTGTACTTCAGTTAACGATATATTTTGCATTTGATAGTTATATTTGAGGTTATCGCTGCCTATATGCATTACTTTACATCTATCGGAATTGAACTTTAATTGCCATTTGTCACTCCAATCTGATAGTTTGTCGAGATCACGTTGTATGAGTTCGCAGTTTTCTCTAGTATATGCTTTACCGCCTAATTTGGTGTCATCAGCAAATTTCGATATTTTAAATAAAGTCCGCAGTCCAGATCGTTGATATATATCAGAAAAAGAGTAGGACCGTGGAGGACGAGGAGGAGGAGGAGAAGGAGGAGGAGGAGGAGGAGGAGGAGGAGGAGGAGAGGAGGAGGAGGAGGGATGGGAGGAGAGGAGAGGAGGAGTAGGTGGAGGAGATGTATTGAAATACGGCAGTAGAAATTGGAAGTTTGATAATCTGTAATGAAGTCAGGTTACACTGAGTAATATTCTACATTATTTTGCAGGTTTTCAATACTATTATCAAGATTTCCCTTCTGAGCCCACTGTTCCATCAAGTCTAATACAAGTCACGCAACGATAGTGGAGAGATATGCCATTGATAAGTCTATCGCGCAATGGAAAAAACCCACCACAATTATGATGGATATTGGTGTGCAGCTTTCCAGGCCTGTACAAATGAAGGTTTAAGCCTAATACGCTGTGAACGCTATTCTGACTGATGATAAGCCGAAAACTCGCGAGATTATATGCATAGATCATATCCCTTCCGTGTCAGAACCGTGTTAGAATAATAAAAAAAGGAATCAACAATGCTATATAGTAGTGATTAACCCCTTCACGCACAGATCTTTCCTTGCTATAAATAATTGAATGTTGTTAGCCATAAAATTACGAAAAGTAACTGAATATACCAAATTAGTTAGTCGACAAGGATGCTAAACAGGTCATATTTATAAAATATTGCTTATATTCACTAAAATTTGTCTAATGGTACCCAAATTACAATGGAAATACGTTCTGGGTCTCAAGGGGTAAATTCTATACATTTGCTTAAGATACCCTCTAGAGAATTCCATAAGAGCTTGCTACTTCAAGAAATAATGGAACAATCTTGAACAAACTCTTACTAACGTCGGAGTGGAATTGTATTATGGCTAATATAGTAATTTTCATATTGGGCTTGGCTTAAAGAACTTCCTGCATGTCGACAAAATCTTCCAAGAAACATTTCTGCATACTTTCTACGAGTATTCAATATTTTCACTGAAATAGTTTAGAGAGAATTTTTTTATTTCCTACGTACGTGCAACTTGTTTCTCGTATAATGAGGTGGAGGAGGAAGATGAGAGGGAAATGAGGAGCAAGAGGAAATGCTTTTAAAGGAGGAAACTACGGACGAGGTGAAGGAGGATGAAGGGAAGGAGGACAGAGAGGAGGAGGAGGACGCACAAGATTAGAAGGAGGAGGAGCAGCAGGAGATGCCTATATAGAAGGGAAAGACGGAAGAGCATGAAGGAGGATAAAGGGAAGGAGGACAGAGAGGAGAAGGAGGAGGAGGATGCAAAAGACTAGGAGGAGGAGGAGGAGGAGGAGCAGAAGGGATGATGGATGTGGTGGAGCAGGAAAGTGAAGTTAGTGGAGCTCCTCGGTCGGGACAAGACGCGCGTCGCTGAGGAAGAGGGATGAATGGATGGCAGAGGCTGAACAGGCTGGAGTGGAAGATAGCGGGGATGCAGTGTATCATAATCTTACAAGGCCAATCATTATTTCTCTCCTCCTCTCTCTCTCTCTCTCTCTCTCTCTCCTCTCTCCTCTCTCGTCTCCCTCTCTCTCTCTCTTCTCTCTCTCTCTCGCTCCTCTCTCTCTCTCTCTCTCTCTCTCTCTCTCTCTCTCTCTCTCTCTCTCTCTCTCTTTCTCTCTCTCTCTCCTCTCTCTCTCTCTCTCTCTCTCTCTCTCTCTCTCTCTCTCTCTCTCTCTCTCCTCTCTCTCTCTCTCTCTCTCTACTCTCTCTCTCTCTCTCTCTCTCTCCTCTCTCTCTCTCTCTCTCCTCCTCTCTCTCTCTCTCCTCTCTCTCTCCTCTCTTCTCTACTCTCTCTCTCTCTCTCTCTCTCTCTCTCTCTCATCTCCTCTCTCCTCTCTCTCTCCTCTCTCTCTCTTCTCTCTCTCTCTCTTTTCTCTCACAACACACACCTAAGATGCATGATCACCTATATAATTCACGCTGAATCGCCAATATCACAGTTTCCACATCTAATGTAACAAGACGACAAGAGGTGGGAACTCAGGTCACGGGGCGGAAAGTGGCACACATCTTATTGCGTCACAAAACACGTTACAAGCAAGCCAGATTGGATGAACTTCCCTTTTTTCCTTTGACTTGAGGAGGAGGAATAGGAGGAAAAGGAGGAGGGGGAAAAGGAGTTGAATGTGGAGGTAGAGAAGGAGGAGAATAATGAGCAGCCTTGGAATAGCGAGGTTCAAGAAGTCACTAATGCTGCGTGGTTGGATGCCATCAAGAAACAGATCTGAGAAAACTGAGAGAAGAGAATTAGGAACGGAAAGAAAAAAAACGGAAAAATCACAGGCGCCACGTCGAGCTCCGGAAAAATGAGGTGTTTTACGATTACGTATTTTGCTTTTTTATTCCATTAACGTTGGAAAAAAGCTTCACTACATTTCTTTTAAGGATTTTTGGAAGAAGTAAGAAACGAGAGCGTCGCACTGCTTAATTAACGGTTCAAGGCGGCGCACCTTCCGAGGGCTTGGAATATACGCACTGTTACACCTTCCCTTACGCTCCTAGTCTATAATGTGGGAATGCGAAAGGATAGACAAAATCAGTAACTCAGGAAACGATACATAATCACTATCATGTACTTTTCTAATGTTGTAATGCGCGCAGGTCAAGTATGGGGGCACAGGTCTATAAGGGTCTGAGGGGCGTCTTTTCCGCATCGCCACTCCCGCGCATTGATATATTCGATATTGCATTCGCGTTATTCCCCACCTTTGTTTTCGCACGTGGAAGTAGTTACATAAAACGGGTCACATACAACAATAATAATAACAACAATAATATATACTCTCATATATATATATGAGAGTATATATACTCTCTTCTGGGTCAGAAGAGAGTATAATTCAATACTACTACACTGTAAACACAGAATTGCCGAAATATTGTCACTATGTCACTATTATAGTCTGACAAGAAAACTCGTCACACTGACAAGATATCTTCCTCATTTTTTTCTGCACATGACAAGTTCTAATCTTGTCATGAAATCTTGTCATGAAATTCAACGTACTCGTAAAATATTTTCTCATATAATTCAATAATTTACTTTGTGCAAACTTGATTGAAATATTTTCAGTTAATAAACTTATTTTTTAATCAAATAGTCCATCTCTCTATCCATCAATCTATCTAACTATATATATCCATCTATCTGTCAATCCTAATCTATATGCCTGGGCTCACACAGATAGTCCACCTCGTGGTGTATGATAGTCCACAGTCCACCTGTGGTGTGGTGCGGTGGTGTGGTGTGGTGTGCTCACCGCATCCTCCCTCCCTCATGCGCGCACGCGCACACGCACGCACGCACGCACGCACGCACGCACGCACGCACGCACGCACGCACGCACGCACGCACGCACGCACGCACGCACGCACGCACGCACGCATAAATATATATTAATTACGATATTATATATAACCTATATTATATATAATATTCCTGTCGTAAGAAGGTTGGTTATAACTTGGATGGTTGGTTTTTATATATAAAAATAAAGTTTTATATAATAAATTTTATGCTTATTGATATTCAAGAGGTAACCATACTGTGTTTCATCTTGAGAAACTGAAGGACTTGACATGTGCTCATGAGTATGCGGTGGCAGTCTCAAATTGGTTTGATGTGCTCGGTGCTCTCGGGGATCCTGTAGAACTGTGGGATACCTTCAAACGTGAAACTCTACAGGCTGCCAAGGAGTGTATTGGGGAGCGCCCGAGGTCAAGGCGTGGTTTTGTCTCGACGGAGACGCTGGAGAATATCGAGGAGAGTCGCGCTGCCAGGCTGGCTGGGAACCGGGACCAGCACAGGGCTCTGTCACGCCGGACTAGAACCCTCCTGAGGAGAGACAAGGAGAGGTATGTCAGGAGTATCGCTGAGGATGTCGAGGGTCATTTGAACGCTAATGACCTCCGACCCGCCTACCGAGCCCTGAAGAAGCTCCGTTTCCAAGTCTCCTTCTCGGCGAGTGCTATTCGAACAGCAGATGGCGCCTAGTGTCGGACATGGATGGGCAGATGGCTCGTTGGGCTGAGTACTTTGGACAGTTGTTCACAGTGGACCCTCCAACTGAGCAGCTTCACACCACTGGGTTACAGGCAGTGGATGCCGATCCTCCCATTGACGAAACCGCACCCTCTCTTGACGAAGTCAGAGAGGCTGTAGCAAAGTTGAAGGGTGGAAAGGCAGCTGGTGTTTGTAATATCAGTGCGGAGCTCCTCAAAGCTGGGGGTGAAGCCATGATCCGCGGGTTGCATGCTGTCCTGATTGCCGTGTGGCAATCAGGTACCATTCCTCCTGACTGGAAAAGGGGGCTGGTCGTCCCTATCTGGAAAGGGAAAGGGGACCGTCAGGACTGCAAACAATTACCGCGGTATTACACTGCTCAGCGTACCAGGCAAGGTGCTTGCCCATCTATTGCTGACACGAATTCGCAGTCATCTGGTGAAGCATCAGAGACCTCAGCAGTCTGGGTTCACGCCTGGTAAGTCAACAACGGACCGTATCCTAGCGCTTCGTGTCCTGGTGGAACGCCGACGTGAGTTTCGACAGGGGATGCTTGCAGCCTATGTTGATCTCAAGAAGGCGTTTGACTCAGTGCATCGTGAGTCACTCTGGGATCTTCTGCGACTTCGAGGGATTCCTGCAAGGACTATTGGTTTGATAACTGGTCTGTATTCTGGGATTGAGAGTGCTGTGAAGTGTGGGGCAGTGTATCCAGCTTCTTTCCTGTGAATACAGGAGTGAGGCAAGGGTGCGTCTTTGCCCCATCACTTTTCAAACGCTTGTATGGACTGGGTATTGGACAAGGTTGTAGATCAAAGTGATTGTGGAGCATCCGTCGGCAACACCAAGATCACTGATCTTGTTTTTGCTGATGATGCAGTAATCTTTGCTGAGTCGCTGGAGGTCCTGGTGATGGCTCTCGAGGCGCTGCACGAGGAGGCAAAGCCTGTGGGACTTGAGGTCTCCTGGCTCAAGACCAAGGTCCAGGTATTTGGAGACTTACTAGATGAAGCAGTACAGTCTCTTCATGCGTGTGGCGAGGACATTGAGATCTTGGAAAGTTTTACATACCTTGGTAGCGCAGTCCATAATGACGGCGGGTCACGTCAAGAAGTCTTACGGCGGATTGGCATAGCCCACGGTGTTATGGACTCGCTCAGCGGGAGTATTTGGCGTTGTCGGTACCTGTGCAGGAGGACAAAGATCCGGATCTTCAAGTCGCTTGTGATCCCTGTCTTACACTATGGTTGTGAGACATGGACATAAATAGTGACTTGAAGAGACGAATCAATGCCTTTGGTAATAAGTGTCTTCGCAGAATCATGGGGTATCGCTGGGATGATTACGTGTCAAATCAGCGATCGCACCGTGAGACTGAATCGAGGCCTATTACCTGCATAGTCCGTCAGCGCCAACTTCGGCTTTATGGGCATGTGGCACGCTACCCTGAAACCGATCCTTCCCATCGGGTTGTATCTGTAAGAGACAATCCGGCATGGAGGAGGCCAAGGGAGCGCCCACAAGGCTCGTGGCTGGGGCAAGTTGATGTTTCTTGTCGAGAGCTGCTTGGTATGGGAAAGGAGCCTGCATGGGAGCTTGCGCATGGTGACCCCCGGGAGTGGCGTCGTAGGGTGGGCGAGGCGACGCGCCCCCCGGCGTATGCCCCCTATGATTGATTGATTGAAACTACCTTGGTTCGATTCCCCGTGCAGCGCAGAGCCATGTAGACGAGCCATGTAAACGACCTTCTGTACATCCTTGGACAAGCCAGTCCTCGTGCCGCACCCCAGCAGCACGAACACTCTTTTCTCTTAAGCTTCTCTCTGACGGGCTCAAGCTAGCCCGTGGACCTCCCTTGCTGGAGGCCCGATAAAAAAAAAAAATAAAAAAAAATAATTACTTCTGTACAATAAACCTCCCCTGTTAATACACTAGCGCGTCTCTATTGCCTGGATAATAGCAACTGTTAAGAGCAAATTGCGACATTTTAGACTGAGAATGCAACGCTCCAACTGATTGCTTTAGATGAAGTAATAATAATGTAATCCAAAAATACGCCGTTAACTTTCTAGAGCAGGTTTTCAGGACTGTTGTTACGTTATTTTTATTATTTTTATGTTTGGCGTAGTGAAATAAAACATTCTTGCCCTCAGTTCGTTACCCTAACAAAATAATAAGGGACAAGGGGA
>JACEEZ010021969.1:18177-20677 GCA_016584305.1 Chionoecetes opilio
GAAGGTTAAGAAGGGGGTTAAGGAGGGGTGGCCCGGGGCAGGAGGGGGAGGGGAGGAGCGGGAGGGGGGCCGGAGCTAAGGTTGGTGGGAGTTGTGTGAGGTAGGTCCCGGTGGGGGGGGGGGTGAGGGGAATTGTTGGCGTATTCAGGTTGTTGTTGTGCGGGGGGTGAAGTTGTAGGTCGAAGAGGGGGGGGAGGGGGGGAGGGGGTGTGTGTGTTTAGGTTGGTAAGGGGTAAGTCGAAGGTGATCGGGGGTTGGAAAGGATGTGTTAAGTTGTCTTGGTAATGTGTGTGGGGGGGAGGGGACCGCTTTTTTGTTCTTTTGTTTGGGGGCGTGTTGTGGTGTTAGGTGTGTGTTGTTGCCAGAAGTTCGCTCGGCAAGTGGTTTAGTGCCGTCGTGTTTGTCCAAGGGTAAAGGGGGTTGTTAGGGGGTTTCTTTTCCTTTGGGGTTGATTGGGGGGAGGGGGTGGGTGAGTTTGGTGGGTGAGGTGGAATGAGGGAGGTAAGTGGAGTGGAGTAGGGGAGGAAGAAGTGTTGGTGGTGTAGGGCAAGGGGTGGGGGTGGTGGGGGGGGAAGGGGGAGCAGACTTGTAAGTGGGTGTGGAGGGTTGCATAAGTGGGTGAGGTGGGTGATAGGGTTAGGGTGTTAGAGGAGGGTTGGTTTGGAAGGTGAAGTGGGGGAGGAGGGGGGGTGAGAGGGGTTGAAGGGGGAGAAGGGGGGGGGTGGAAGTAAGTGAGTGGGGGGACGCTTGGGTGGGAGGAGAGGTGTATAGGGGTGGGGGTAGGTAGTAGGAGGAAGGGAGGGGGGGGGGTAAGGGTAATAAAGAGGGGGGGGTGTAGTGGTGTAGGTGATAAGGGGTGGGTTCCTGTTTGGCAAGCGAAGGGGGGTGGGGGGGGGGGGGAGGGGGGAGGGAGTGGGGGAGGGAGGGCGAAGGTGGGTGTCGGGCACGATATACACAGAGAACGAAGGACAGCGGAAGGGGAGGGAAGGGGGGAGTGGAGGGGAGAGGGGGAGGGGGGAGAGGGGGAGGAGGGGGAGGGGGAAGGGAAAGGGAGGCGAAGGGGCAAGCGAGGGCTAGGGAGAGGGGGGGTGGGGGAGAGGGAGGAGGGCAAAAAAAAATAAAAAACAAAAAAGCGACAATAATATCCTTGTGTTTTCCTTTCTTCCTTCTCAAGCACGTATATGAGCAAATTCTCTTCCGGCATTGCATTTCCCTCTTCTTCTCTAATGATTTCTCTAGGCTCACCGGCAGGCCTCACTCACTCGAACATGACAACTAATTTGTTTCCGCCCTCTCAAATCACGTAACACCACGGATAACGTTGGTTTTTCTTTACACGTTTGAGGAGTATTTTTCCCCGCGGTTCACACTTTTTCACCATAAGAATATTAAGAACAATAAGGAAGCTGAACAAGAGGTCCGTGAGACCTACAGAACTGACACTACCGACACGAGTGGTTCCTGTTACTTAACTTTCATCCCACCATCCTAGTACGCTACTACCCTATCCTCACCTTCACTCCTAGATACGCTCGCTTCTTATCCTCTCTCGGAGTGAGTCCTCTCCTCTGCACTAACATCCAAAAAAAACGAAAACGATTCCACCAAAAACCAAAAAAAAAAGAGACACCAAAAAGAAAAAATCGCATACCCGATAGCAAGACAAAAAGAAAACACACAATCCCTCGCCTCATTCCTCTCACAGACCCTCCTCTCCTTTGTCCCCGTTAGATCCATTCTCCTTCTGCTGCAGTGGACCACCAGGGCTCGAAATTTTATTTAATATTTTTTGCCTGATTGCCATTCTGCCTTGGCCACTTCAGTCTCCTTCTTTTTCCTTTCCTATGACGGCGTAAAGAACCGACCGACCCTCTCTCACACCTCTTCTTACCTAGCCCTCGAAGATGGGAGTCACACTTGTCTTGGGGAAAGGCCCTCCTCAATCAGTGAAGCTGGACACGTAAAGGCTTTCCTAACACGTGATCGACCATAAATTTCTTGTGTCATCACCTCCCGTCCCTTCCTCCCCGACGCGCCGTGCCATTTGTAGTACATAGCTACATGGTGGTTGATAAACACAGGTTGGTTGTGATGTTTTTTGCTGACAGAGTTGTATGTGGTACAAGGGTCTGTGCCGTAGTGAGTGTCTCTCTACATGAGCACTTGCTTATATAAAGGCCGGGACGTCTAATCTACATCTCTAGAAAACCTTTCAAAGGTAATAGCCAGGTGTCAGCTGAAATTATCTTCGTCGTTGTTGCTACCACCATCCCCCACACTCACCCGGGCGAGAGAGCCGTAAAAGGTGGTGGTTTAGGGCGCCCTCTAGTTCTTCAAGGCGCTCCTGTGTTTACTCCCCCCAACACTCGCTGATCCCTGTGCTCAGTGCGTCCCGGTGTGTACAAGGCTGGGTTCCATTCAAGGATAGGCGACCAAGGTCAAGGATTGCGTTAAAATATGATACGTAAACTCTCCTTAAATTCCGTCAGGTGGAAGTATT
>JACEEZ010021969.1:25677-32823 GCA_016584305.1 Chionoecetes opilio
CTCTCTCTCTCCCCTTTTTT
This sequence comes from Chionoecetes opilio, assembly GCA_016584305.1. Taxonomy (NCBI): domain Eukaryota; kingdom Metazoa; phylum Arthropoda; class Malacostraca; order Decapoda; family Majidae; genus Chionoecetes; species Chionoecetes opilio. Next base: position 25,698 of record JACEEZ010021969.1, read on the forward strand.
TATCCCCCGTAATTTTGCCTTTTTGAGGGATTTTTCAAAACTTAGTGAAATATAATATGAAAATAATAAAAATAAAATAATAATAACAAAAATAACAATCTAATAAAAAAATAATAAAACAAGTAAAAAAAGACGAGTAAAATTAGTCAATAAAATAAAAAAAAAGTTTTATGAAAAAATTTTACATTTATATTTTGAAATAAAAGTTGTGACTTTCTTATAAATTTGTACAATGTGATGGGGGTGATTTTGCCAACAACTTAATATCGGGGTAAAAAATTCCCAAAATAAAAGGTTTTTATATAAATAGAATTTTTAATACAATAGTATAGTGGCCGAGGAAGATTTTATCATATTGCATCTGGGTTTCACAGCCCGAGTCATAAGTCAAGGGGTTGTCAGTGTAGGGTTTTTTTGGGTTATTTTTAAACTGATACAAAAACTCGTATAAATAGTCTTTGGGTATACTAATAAGTTTAAAAGAATAAGAAAAGAGTGTAATTTTTTCTGATAATCATTTTTTAGAAACTTGACAAAGTAACAATCACACGGAGACACCTGAAAAATGGTGGATGAAAACTCCCCCCTGTGAGGGCCGCGACTCCTCACTCCTCAGAGGACCGTCCCGCGCAAGCCTGCCTGGTCGCTCTTTTGGGCCCCGGGGGTTTTGGGCGTGTCCGAGCCCCGCCCCAGCACACAACAACCCCACTGGAGGGGGCGCCACGGTGGCCCCCTCAACCGCCTCCACCAGGGAAAAAGCACCAACCGCCCCGGGGCCCGTTTCGGGCTTTATCACGTCTTAAAGCGCCACTTGGGGGCCCCCACGCACCGGTTCGCACCCCAGGTGGTGCTGTCTCCCTCCCCCGATCGCCGCACACCTCCCCGTGCCCTCGTCCCCGACCCCCCTCGCAGGCCGACAGTACTTATCCCGCTGGCCTGGCCCCCCCTAAAGGAGGGCCGGCCACCAGGGCAGGTACCAATGCCTGTCGTGCAAGCACGAAGGCCCTGCACGCCGCCCGCCCCCGCTCGTTCCCCCCCTTTAGGGCGCGAGGGCGGCCAGCCGGGAAAGGGGCCGGGTCTTCCAGCAAGGGCACCCCCGGCCGTACACGCACACAGCCCGGGGCCGCCACGGCCCCGCCTGGTTTCGAACCACAGCAGGGCGGGCAGCGAGGGCAGTGGGTGTCCCCGAGTCCGGCAAAGGGTTTTCTCGGGCACCTGGGGAAGATCGGCAACGCAGCTGCTGGTTGAGATTTCCTTTTTCTCAACCACGGTGACGAAGGCCGTTGCCGTCGTCGTCATTTGTTCGTCAAAAGAAATGTCAAAGAAACCTCATCCTGAACTTCTCCCCGTCCTGCTTTCTTCTTCATAAATAACGCGGGGTGGAAGTAGTCCCTTTTGGTTCCAAAGCCTCTGTGAGGGAGAGGGGTCAACACCCCAGACTGTGCCTGGGGGGCTGATTCACGCGTTCCTCCCTGCGGATTCTTTTATATAAAACGGGGGATGATTCGACCCGAGTCTCGCATCCTCGTGGGGCGGTCGAATATTTGTTTCAGTCTCGTCTCACGTAATTTCCATGCGTCTGCGAGGGCAGGAAGTATCGACCTGAGTGTCGTAGGGGGGGGAAAAAGTCATCCTCGCTGTCCCCCTCCCGGGGTCGCCGCCCTTTTGGTGTTGTCGGGGCGGACCGAGGCGCCTGCCGTTACGAACCGCCGTGAAGGGCTGCCCTGGGCCTGCGGGGGCCCCCCACCTGCCGCCCCCCGAGCTGAAGAAGAGGGGCCGCGCTGTCCTCAATTTTGTTAGCCTAGCTCTTTAGAAAATCATCAAAGGGCATTTCATGGGTCAAAGGGGGGGCCCTCCGCCCGGCAGGTCACCTGCGAGGGTTTTCCCGTCTTTCTTGCTCAAACGTCCCATTTCATCACGGCCGCCTGGGCGAGGTGTTTTTGCTCAAGCCATCGTGAGCACACTGCCTGCCTCGCGGGGGAGGTGAGGGGCGTCACCCCCTCCCCCGCCCCGCACCGCAGATACCGCACGGGCGCCTTCGTCACAGCGTGATGGCGTCCCCGGGGCCCCTGTCCCCCTGCACGGCGAGGGTCGAGGTACCTTCAGGCTGGGAAAGTTTTGTTTTATTTTTGTGTTCAAAAAATTTTTAAAAATTTGGGGGGGGGGACCGGGGGGGTGAATAGGGGGTTTGTTCCCCCCCCCCCCCCCCCCCCCCCCCCCCCCCCCCCCCCCCCCCCCCCCCCCCCCCCCCCCCCCCCCCCCCCCCCCCCCCCCCCCCCCAAAAAAAAAAAAAAAAAAAAAAAAAAAAAAAAAAAAAAAAAAAAAAAAAAAAAAAAAAAAAAAAAAAAAAAAAAAAAAAAAAAAAAAAAAAAAAAAAAAAAAAAAAAAAAAAAAAAAAAAAAAAAAAAAAAAAAAAAAAAAAAAAAAAAAAAAAAAAAAAAAGGTTTTTTTTTTTTTGGGGGCCGTATTTCCCCGGGGGGGCCCCCCCCGGCCCCCAAAGGGGTTTTTTTGGGGTAAAAAGTGGGGCAAAAAGGGTTGGGGGGTTTTTTTTTTTCGTTTGGGGGGGGGGTGGGCAAGGTAGGGGTAGTATATTTCCCGGTTTATTTTTTCCCTTTTTTCCTTTTGTTTTGATAGTAAACTGGGAATCGTAGAAAAGGGAATTTACACAAGTATAGAATTTTTAAAACCAAATAAAAAAAACCAGTATGTTTCCCAAAACGACAGTAAAAAGCTTACGGGTTTTTAAACTTTCACTTCTACCATAAAATTTCTCAAACAAAAATCTCACAAAAACATAAAAAAATTAAACAAATAAACACGCAAACAAACGGGAAGGGGGAAAAGGGAAAGGACACCACGTTTTCCCGGGGGATCTCAGAGACTGTGTTTTTTCCAAAACACAAACGGCGGGGGCTGCAACACAAAAAAAAAATAGAAAGGGGGAAAAAAAAGACAAAAAAAGATTTTAAAAAACAAGGCGCTGACTTTCCGTTTCCAAACAGGAACAACAATAGAACACAGCTTTTTCCAAACCCAAAAACAGCGCCGGGGGGGGGTTGGCCCAGCCAATCACTCGCTCAAACATTTTTTTTTATTTAAACTAAAAAAGCTTTTTCACAGATCAAATCAAGTAAATGTACAAACACGTAAATGAAAATGGCGCCCTGTATTCCGTAGATTTTTTTTGTCCCTAAAGCGATATACTATATTTAAGCCCTTTTTTTCCTCTTAATTTTTTTAAGTTCTTTTCCCCAGATTATTTTACTCCCTCAGCAAACATAAAATTTTTCCCCTTCCTTTTTTTTCCCTCTTATAACTCGGGGGCTTTTTTCCAGTATTCCCGGGGCCCAAAACATTATTCGCAGGACTTTTTTTTCCCTTATCACCACACAAAAAATGGGGCCTCCCAAAATTTCCTTTACATGCATATACTTTCCCTTTATTTTCCCTTTATTTTTGATGTCTGGCACTTTTCCCCCCTTTTTTGGGGCCAAAAATCAATAAATCCTTTCAAAACCCTTTTACCGTAGAAAAACCACTTAAGTCCCCCAGGACAACGTTTCTTTTTTATTTACAGAATTTTGGGGGCTAAATACTTACTTTTTTAAAACCCATGTTTGCATAAAGTTAAAAGGGGCTATCGGGAAGAGTCTGTGTCTTTTTTTGTTTTTAATCGTCACGGTTTGCTAATGCCTTGAAAATCCCTTCTCTCCTTCACTTTTTCCCTCTCTCTCCCTCTCTCTCCCCCTCTCTCTCTCTCTTCCCCCTCTCTCTCTCCCCTCTCCCTCTCTCTCTCCTCTTTTCTCTGATAGAAATTTCTTCCTTCAATTTTCAGCCTACCAAAACTCTCCTCCTTCCCCCTCTTCCTTCCCCTCCTTTTTCTCCTCCCCCACCTCCCCTCCTCCTCCTCCTCTCCTCCTCCTCTCCTCCTCCTCCCCCCCTCCTCCCCCTTCCCTCCTCTTCCTTTAAAACTTCCCCGGCTCGATGAGAGAGAGAGAGAGAGGGAGGGGAGAGAGAAAGAGAGAGAGGGGAAAGAGAGAGAAAAGAGAGAGAAAAGGAGGGGAAAAGAGAGGGGAAAAGGAGAAGGGGAGAGAGGGAGAGAGAGGTGGCGTTTCCCTGCAAAATTTACAGTATTACACTTTTTTCCCACCTTTTCAAAAAAAAAATTTAAAACCTCATTAAAATATTTTTCGGTGGGGAAAATTTTGAGCCGTATTAACTTTGACCGAAGAGGAGGGGGAAGGAAGAAGAGAGAGAGAGAGAGAGAGAGAGGGGAGAGAGAGAGAGAGAGAGAGAGAGAGAGAGAGAGAGGGGAGAGAGAGGAGGATGGGGAGGGTTTGGAAATGGGGGAGTGGGGGAGTTGTGAGGAAGGATGGGTGATGGGGGTATGATGGTTTTTGGTAGGGTTTTTGGTGGGGTAAAAGAGGGGAAGAGAAGGGCAGTAAAGGGGGGAACTGGGGATAGAGGAAGGGGGGAAAGGGGAAAGGGGGATGGAAAAAAGGGCCGGGATGGACCGAGGGGAAGGTAAAGGGGCCCGGGGGAAAGGGGGGTTTCAGGGGAGGAAGGGGCGGTTAGGGGTAGGGGGGGGAGTTTAAGCTACAGGGGAAATGGTTTGAAACGAGGACAAAAAGGGGAGAGGGTTTGGGGTTACCACAAACACAAACACACACCCCACACACCACACCCCCACACAAAACACCCCCAAAATAAGGGGGGAAAGAATGGGAAACAAAACAAAGGCAGTAAACCCTCTACCCCCCCCCCCCTTTTTCCCCCCCAAACCCCCCCCCTAGGAAAACTACCCCCCCCCCCTGCCCCCCCTCCCCTTCCCCTCCCTAAACATCCCCCCCTCCCCCATCCCCCCCTTTCCCCACCCCCTCCCCTTTTAAAAACCCGAGTCCCTTAAACCCTACTGTAACAAATCCCAAAAACCATAAGGACTTCCCCAAATAAATTAACAGAATATAAAAAACAGAAAACTCAACAAAACCATTCAATAAAAAAAATCATGAACAAAACCCGTGCTTCTTTTTAGGGGGAAAATGTGTAAATAAAATGGGCAATTAAAAAAGAATCTTTTTAATCTGAAATTTTATAAGGTCATTTGTCGTCACCCCGCGCACTCAAGGTAAAACGTTGGCCCGGGAGAAGAAGCGAGATTTTTAGGGGAAAGATAATATCAAAAAAAGTATCATTATTATTTGTGTGCGGTTTTTTCGGGGTATATTACCCCACACGTAGGATGCTAATTTTCCTCCATGCCTCCCCCCCTCCATAGCCCGGTGGAAGGGCGTGGAAGAAAGGGAAAGGGGTTTGAAAGGTGGTGGGGGCTGAAGTGGAAGGGTAGACATGGACCCGGGGAGGGAATTTGCGAGTAAAAATTTTTCCCGGTTTTGGGTTTAAATTTTAGTTTTTAAGGGGAAATGAGGGTTTTTTTTTGTAGGGAAATTAGTGGGTAACTTTAGTATTTCCTGTTTTTAGGAAAGGGTGGATCTGTTAGTTGGGAAAGGCGGGTATCCCCGATTAAAGGGAAAGGAAGGAGGAGGGGGAAAATTTTTAGCGGGGGAAAATTTTCGCAAAAAATTTTTAACTAAGGAAAATTGTTTTTTGTCCCTTTGTAGGGGGTGAATTTTTTATGTGTATTTTCTAGGGGATTTTTTTAAAAATTTTGTGTTTTATTTTGGTGGATGTGTGGAAGTGCAAATTAAAGGGAAGGGAAGGAAGAGGGGGAAAATTTTTAGGGGGGGGAAAAATTTCCGAATAAAATTTAACTGGGAAATCCCTTAGTTATTTTGTCTGTATTGGGGACATTAGTGGCTAACTAGTATTGTTCCTATGGCGTTTTAAAGGGGGAAAGGGGAAAGGGGGTTCATTGTGGAGGGGTGGAATGAAAAAATTTTAAAAGGAAGGGAAGGGAAGGAAAAGGAAGGGGAAGAGGAAGGAAGGAAAAATAATTTTGGGTTATGATTTCTCTCCTCTCTTCTCTCTTTTTTCTCTTCTCTCCTCTCTCTCCTCTCTCTTTATCCCCCCCGCTTTTATTTTGCTCTTTTTGAAGGTTTTTTATCATAACTTTTTTTTTGAAAAAAATAAAAAATAGAAATTTAATAAAAATTAAAATAATCTAATAAAAATAATAAATAATAACAATAAAAAACCCTTAAAAAAAAAAAATAAAAAATAATAAAAAAGGGTAAAAAAAAAAAAAAAAAATCAATAGAAAAGAAGATTTTATGAAAATTTTTTTTTTTAAAAAAATGTTTTTTTCTTTGAAATTTTTTTGGGGGTTTTTTCCCAAAAAAAGGGGGGAAAAAAAAAAAAAAAAATTTTTTTTTTAAAAAAAAAAAAAGGGGGGGAAAAAAGGGAAAAAAAGCAAAAAAATTTTTTTTTTTAAAAAAAAAATTAAAAAATTTTTTAAAAATTTAAAATTTTTTTTTTAAAAAAATTTTTTAATAATTAATAAATAAATTAAATTATAATTAAATAATAATATAAAAATTTTAAATAATAATTAAATATTTATATTAAATAAATTTTAATTTTTTTTTTTATTTTTTTTTATAAAATTTATTTTTATTTATTATAATTTATTTTTAAATTTTTTTTTTTATTTTTTAAAAAATTTATATTTTTAATTTTATATTTTATATTTATTTTATATAAATATATATATATTTATATATTATATATATAAAATATTATATTATATTTTATTTATTATAATATATATATATATATATTATAAATATATAAAATTATAAATAATAATATATAAATATATAATATATATATTATAAAATATATAATAATATAAAATAAATTATAATTAAATATATATAAAATATAATATATATATTAAAAAATATAAAAAAGGAACTATAAATAAAAAACAATAAAAAAAAATTTAATAAAAATAACTTTATATTAAATTAAACATAATATTAAAAAAATATAAAAAAAAAATTTATTTTTTTAAAACTTATCCCCCTCAGATCATAATATGTTTAAAAATTTTGAGTGTTTTATCAGTTTTTTTTTCGAGTTTATCTACTTTTTTATACGAGGTTTTTTTTTTTTTAAAAAACTTTTTTCTGTTAAATTTTTAAAATTTTTTTCCACTTAAACCAAA
>JACEEZ010021970.1:0-21930 GCA_016584305.1 Chionoecetes opilio
AAATTCGTATCGGGCCTCATACATCGACACCACCCTCCCTTTCGTTCACTTCGGTAATGATTTGAAGGTTCTACCGCGACCTTACCTTCGTCGGTACGTCGTCATTCGTCGCTCTACCGCCTCGACTCTCGGTACGGGCCTCAGTCTCGCAACATCAATGTGTTACTTCTCAATCTGAATACTTCATTAAGCTGTGTCCACTTAAAATAAATCTTTACCCATAGGTCATAGAGTACCCCAATTTTGTCACAATACACTATAGCTGATATACTTTCTCAATTTAGCTTTGCTTATTGCTTCAAAATGCTCCTAAGAAGGTTAATAAAAAAAAAAAATCCCCAGACCCCCCAGCTACTCAGTCTGCTTCGCTCGGCACCCAGTTTGTAAAATTTTGTAATGAAGGGGCCAGGGCCTCCACACAGAGGCTGCCCAGGGCCTCCACAGGTCTAAATCCGGCCCTGCCTATGACGACCTCATGCATTGATACACTTCAATGCAATGCTGTGGCGATGATTATATGATTCAGGATTTCTCTTAACCCCTTCATGCCAATCTTTCCTTGGCTATATAAATCATCTGTTAGCTATACAATTACGAAAAGTCACTTAATATACCACATTAGCTAGTGGACAAGGATACTAAACAGGTCATAGCTATAAAATAATGCTTATATAAAATCGTCTATTGGTACCTCCATTCTTACTCCTGCCCGTTCCAGTTCCTTCCCTCATTTGTCCTCCCTTTCCCGACCTCCCTGTCTTGCGGACATCTCCCGGAATCCCCCTCCTCCTCCCTGGATAATGTAACCTCCTTCCTCCAACAAATCCACATCCTGCATCTGATCTAACCATCCTGCTGTAACATTCCTTGCTCTCCCCTTCCCTCACCGTTTCACTCACTCAATAACCCTGACCCTTTATTATGCTTTGCCATAGTGCCATATCACCTCTGATGGCTGGCACATTTCCCATTTTTTAGCATTAAATCATCAATCAATCAGTTGTTGTCAGGCTGTGTGTGTGTGGGAGGGGATGCTGCTGCAGGCTCAGTGTTTACGTGACAAGGCACTCACTGAACTGTTACAAGGCAGAGAGACGTGTATGGGTGAGCAGGCTTTAACCTGCCCACCCACGTCAATATTACTTTTATTGTTTTCATCATTATTGATGAAATCACTATTTCACCCCAGCTATGGGTGAAATAGTGGGCAGCCTGGGGTTAATCCCTGCAGGGGTTCTGCGTCCCTGGCCACGGTGAGCAGTAAGGCCAATCCCTGACATAGATTGGTTTGGGGGGGGGTTTGCAGCCCCTCTCTGTAAAAACTAAACTAGCCACAAACATATTAAGAGGTAGAGGCCAGGGGCGCGGTAATCGCGCCCCCGACCCGGTTTTGCCGGGGGGTCCGACCATGCAGACCCCTCCTATACCGACGCAGGGGAGGGGTCTGCCTATGACGAGTGCGGGGCAAAGCCCTCGGGAATCCCGCCCTCTAAATCAAGTGGTAGGGCCCCCTAGCCCAACTTTTTCTTATGGGGGTGGCCGGGGCGGTGCAGAGGCGGCGCCTGCCCGTCGAATCACTCCTGGGATCAAACTGCGGAGGGTTTTCGTGTGGGCTCGTGGAACGTTTCTGAGCCTCTCAGACGATCATCGACTACCTCTCCTATCGGGCGAGTTCAGTAGGCTGAGGGTGGATATAGTGGGACTCTCTGAGACGAGGAGGCCTGGCAGTGGCGAGACTAGCAGTGGGGGTTACACCTACTACTGGTCCGGCATGAGCAATGGTCACCGTGAACGGGGAATAGCTATAGGCATCTCCAGCAAACTGCAGCCATCAGTTGTTGAGGTTACTCCGGTTGATGAGCGTATAATGCGGGTGAGGATGAAACACACTTTGGGTTTCATGTCTCTTGTTGCAGTGTACGCTCCTACCGAGATGCGTAAAACTGAAGAGAAGGAGATGTTCTACGCCAAACTCGACTGTATTAAGACCAGTGTCCTCCTCGGGACACACTCAGTGTCTTGGGCGACTTCAATGCTACTACTGGCACTGTGAGAGATGGCTATGAGTTGTGTTGGTCCCCATGGCTCCGGTACCAGAAACACCAACAGTTCTCTGCTTCTGAACTTTGCAAGGTCCAGAAGGTTGAGAATTGCAGGTTCTTGGTATCAGAGGCCAGAGCTGCACCGCTGGACATGGTATAGTAATGCCGGAGGGGTAGCTAAGGAGATCGACCACGTCCTCGTTAGTACTCGTTGGAGGATCCTCCAGAACTGCAGGGCTTACCGGAGTGCTGAGTTCTTTGGAACAGATCACAGACTTGTTGTTGCTACACTTAAGCTTCATGTCAAGTCCAGAAGAATCTCAAGAGGTAACCATACTGTGTTTCATCTTGAGAAACTGAAGACTTCACATGCGCTCATGAGTATGCGGTGGCAGTCCTGAAATCGGTTTTGATGTGCTCAGTGCTCTCGGGGACCCTGTAGAACTGTGGGATACCTTCAAATGTGAAACTCTACAGGCTGCCAAGGAGTGTATTGGGGAGCGCCTGAGGTCAAGGCGTGGTTTTGTCTCGACGGAGACGCTGGAGAAAATCGAGGAGAGTCGCGTTGCCAGGCTGGCTGGGAGCCGGGACCAGCACAGGGCTCTGTCACGCCGGACTAGAACCCTCCTGTGGAGAGACAAGGAGAGGTATGTCAGTGAGTCTCGCTGAGGATGTCGAGGGTCATTTGAATGCTAATGACCTCCGACCTGCCTACCGAGCCCTGAAGAAGCTCCGTTCCAAGTCTCCTTCTCGGGCGAGTGCTATTCGAACAGCAGATGGGCGCCTCGTGTCGGACATGGATGGGCAGATGGCTCGTTGGGTTTGAGTACTTTGGGCAGTTGTTCATGGTGGACCCTCCACTGAGCAGCTTCACACCACTGGGTTACAGGCAGTGGATGCTGATCCTCCCATTGACGAAACCGCACCCTCTCTTGACGAAGTCAGAGAGGCTGTAGCAAAGTTGAGGGGTGGAAAGGCAGCTGGTGTTTGTAATATCAGTGCGGAGCTCCTCAAAGCTGGGAGTGAGGCCATGATCCGCGGGTTGCATGCTGTCCTGACTGCCGTGTGGCAATCAGGTACCATTCCTCCTGAGTGGAAAGGAGGCTGGTCGTCCCTATCTGGAAAGGGAAAGGGGACCGTCAGACTGCAACAATTACCGCGGTATTACACTGCTCAGCGTACCAGGCAAGGTGCTTGCCCATCTATTGCTGACACGAATTCGCAGTCATCTGTGAAGCATCAGAGACCTCAGCAGTCTGGGTTCACGCCTGGTAAGTCAACAACGGACCGTATCCTAGCGCTTCGTGTCCTGGTGGAACGCGACGTGAGTTTCGACAGGGGATACTTGCAGCCTATGTTGATCTCAAGAAGGCGTTTGACTCAGTGCATCGTGAGTCACTCTGGGATCTTCTGCGACTTCGAGGGATTCCTGCAAGGACTATTGGTTTGATGACTGGTCTGTATTCTGGGACTGAGAGTGCTGTGAAGTGTGGGGCAGGTGTATCCAGCTTCTTTCCTGTTAATACAGGAGTGAGGCAAGGGTGCGTCCTTGCCCCATCACTTTTTAACGCTTGTATGGACTGGTATTGGACAAGGTTGTAGAATCAAAGTGATTGTGGAGCATCCGTCGGTAACACCAAGATCACTGATCTTGTTTTTGCCGATGATGCAGTAATCTTTGCTGAGTCGCTGGAGGTCCTGGTGATGGCTCTCGAGGCGCTGCACGAGGAGGCAAAGCCTTTGGACTTGAGGTCTCCTGGCTCAAGACCAAGGTCCGGGTGTTGGAGACTTACTAGATGAAGCAGTACAGTCTGTTTCATGCGTGTGGCGAGGACATTGAGATCTTGGAGAGTTTTACATACCTTGGTAGCGCAGTCCATAATGACGGCGGGTCACGTCAAGAAGTCTTACAGCGGATTGGCATAGCCCACGGTGTTATGGACTCGCTCAGCGGGAGTATTTGGCATTGTCGGTACCTGTGCAGGAGGACAAAGATCCGGATCTTCAAGTCGCTTGTGATCCCTGTCTTTACTCTATGGTTGTGAGACATGGACACAAATAGTGACTTGAAGAGGACGAATCAATTGCCTTGGTAATACAGTAAAAGCCTTGTAACTCGGCACGTGTATAAACTCGGAATTTGAATAATCGGCCATTTGGCAAAAAAGACAAGGTTTTTTTTTTTTTTTTAAACCACCTATGCTTATAGCACGTGTAGGCAGTTGAGCTCCATGGGTGGGGATGGTAGGCCCTGGAGGCTCACTCGAGGGCTGGATGTTGTCCCTCGCCCGTTGGTGGCGCAGGCAGGATTCTTATAGTGACTGCCTGTGAGTAGGGCTCATTGCCGCCCCCTGTGTCCTCCCATGCACTCACAGTCCGAGGTAGAGTTAATGGACAGGGCATTAGTGTTGAGTAATTAGTGCTCAAGTGAGGGATAAAAATTAAAGTTGTACAGGTACCAGTACTGTATTCACAATACAGTACAGAGGTGTGTGATTATAAAGTATTTAAAAGTGATTAAAGGTGATACCAGTGTTAAAATGGGACTGAGTCCCCTAACATTTCCTTTCTTACATGTTACAACAAAAGACCTCCCCTCTCATTGGGATTTACATGCCTGCTGCTACCCGTTCATGGTAAGTGTTGTTTTATGCTTTTACAGTACTGTATTTTTTTTTTTTTTTTTTTTTTTTTTTGTTACCCCATATCAGAGAGGACAGTGCATAACTTCGGCACATTGAATAACTCGGCAAGGGCCAGAGCCCCTGATAGTGCCCAGATTACGGGCTCTTTACTGTAAGTGTCTTAGGCAGAATCACGGGGGTCGCTGGGGATGTACGTGTCAAATCAGCGTTGCACCGTTAGACTGAATCCGAGCCTAATTAACTGCATAGTCCCCCCGTCAGCGCCAATCTTCGGCTAATATGGGCATGTGGCACGCCTACCCTGAAACCGATCTTCCCATCGGGTTGTATCTGTCAAGAGACAATCCGGCGTGGAGGAGGCCCAAGGGGGCGCCCACAAGGCCGTGGTGGGGCAAGTTGTGCATGTTTTCTTGTTTCGAGAGTTGCTTGGTTATGGGAGGCAGCCTGCATGGGAGGACTCGCGCGTGGTAGACCCCGGGAGTGGCGTGTAGGTTGGGCGAAGGCGCGCGCCCCCCGGCGTATGCCCCCATAATTGATTGATCATTATTGATGTCATTTACTGTCTCTTACTGTCATTTCATCGCCAGTATCTATACATCATATAGCAAGTCAGTTACAGGAACTACCACGGTGTGTAGATAACTCCGGCCTCTTGTAGCTTCCTCTGCACACACAACCACAAACTAGGTTTCTGATGTTGCCATTCTGGATGAGAAACAAATAAAAACCTTGCTATTGTTAACAAAACAGTTGTCCTGGTGTGGACGGGCATTGAGAATACTCTGTTTGTTTGGGGGCAATTTATAGTCACAAAAACTATAAGACATTTTCAGAGTTGCATAACATACAGACAACATTGTACTGAAATTATAAGGAGGGGGGGGAGAAGAGATTCCTCCTCAGCCCTAACACCAGGAGAGTCAATGTAACACCACCCACTAACTCTCCAAAGTTTACAATCTCAACATACAAACTCATTTGATCCGTAGTTGGAAATTATTGATGAAAAGGTGTTTTGTATAAGTTTGTATACAAGTTACGGTTTTTTTTTACTTATTCTATTTGCTTTTCCTATATACTATATTTTATTTCACGTTCTTTAACCAGCGGTTAGTTAGAACAAGAAGTCAGGATTCAAGCTCCCCCCAAAAGCATAGAGTTAAAAAAGAAATAGGGGAAAAAAACTGGTTCCAAAGAGGGTGGTGAATGATTGGCATGGCACTCACTCACGCACTCATGCATTGATACACTTTCAATGCCATGCTGTGCGATGATTATATGATTCAGGATTTCTCTAAACCCCTTCACGCCCGATCTTTTCCTTGGCTATATAAAATCATGTTAGCTTACAATTACGAAAAGTCACCATTAAATATACCCAAATTAGCTACCGTAGATAAACAGTGAAGTCGCCAGGCGCCAAATATTACGAATGAATAGGCCTACTAATGCTGTGTCTGTGCCACTGAAGATGAGTACACCAGTACAGGCGGAGGGTCCGTTATACAAGCATTCCGTATACGAGAATTCCGATGATACGAGATGTGTAAAATTAGGGCTATTTCAATATACGATATCGAAAAATCCAATGCTACGACATTCAAAACTGGGGTGAGTAAAATTATCAAGTTCAAAATACTCGCCCTACCACTCGCGTCTGGACAAAGGGGATTTGGTTGAACCCCAGTAGGTCACCCTAGGCAAGCCGTGACCTGAAGGGTAAATTAAGCATATGGCGCGGGCCTGACATTTTAGTGGTAATTAGCCAGGTTGTGCGGCTCCAACCTTGGGACCGCCAGTCAAAGTCACCCCTAGCAAGGCGTAAACCCCCCTGAAGGGTTAATTAAGCATATGTCGCGGCCTGATCCTTAGGGGTACTTAGTCAGGTGTGGCTACCCCAAATCTTGGGACCTTCACACTACCCTCTTTTGTATCACGCGGGGTCCCCTACAGTACAACGCTTTTTGCTGTTATGCATGTTTTATGTTTAATTAATGTGCAGTTATGTTATTTTGTGTACATACTATTTTCTCTTTCAGAATGCTTTTTCTACAGAATAGGTAGTTACAGTGAGGGTAATATCAGACGCTGTGTGTTTGTTGTGTTTTGCTAGAGTTTATTTTAGCTTGAAAAAAACATTTTTTTTTTTTTTTTTTTAATGATGGTCCTGGAACCAAACCTAAATTTGACCATTAGTTAGTGTTTCGGTTTTATCCGTGATTTCGCTTTACGAGTATGCCAGTTGGAACCTAACTGCTCGTATCTTCGGGATCTCCCTGTAGTTTATATCAATCAATCAATCATTGGGGGCATACGCCCCAGGGGGGCGCGTCGCCTCGCCACCCTTACGACGCCACTCCCGGGGGTCACCACGCGCGAGTTCCCATGCAGGCTCCTTTCCACTACCAAGCAGCTCTCAAACAAGAACATCAACTTGCCCCTAGCCACCGAGCCTTGTGGCGGCCCCTGGCCTCATCACACGCCGGATTGTCTCTTACAGGATCCAACCCGATGGAAGATCGGTTTCAGGGTAAGCGTGCCACATGCCCATATAGCCGAGTTGGCTGCTGGCGGACTATGCAGTAATAGGCCTCGATTCCAATCTCACGGTGCAATCGCTTGATTTGACACTGAATCGTCCCAGGCGAACCCATTGATTTCTGCGAAGACACTTATTAACCAAAGCATTGATTTCGTCTCTTCAAGTCACTTAATTTAGTGTCCAGGTCCAAACCAAGAGTAAGACAGGGATCACAAGCGACTGAAGCTTGAAGAATCCGGCTCTTTGTTCCTCCTGCACAGTACCAACAAAGCCAACATACTCACGCTGAGCGAGTCAATAACAACGTGGGCTATGCCAATCTGCCGTATAAAGGACTCTTGACGTGACCCGCCGTCATTATGGACTCGCTACACAAATATGTAGAACTTTCCAAGATCTCAATGCCTAGCCACATGCATGAAACAGACTGACTCGCTCATCTAGTAAGGTCTCCAAATACCTGGACCTTGGTCTTGAGCCAGGGGGACCTCAAGTCCCAAAGGCTTTGCCTCCTCGTGCAGCGCCTCGAGAGCCATCACCAGGACCTCCAGCGACTCAGCAAAAGATTTACTGCATCATCGGCAAAACCAAGATCAGTGATCGTGGTGTGCCGAGGAGCCTCCACAATCACTTTGATCTACAACTTGTCCCATACCCAGTCCCATACAAGCGTTCAAAGTGGATGGGGCACGGACGCACCCTTGCTCACCCTGTATTCACAGAAAGACAGATGGAATACACCTTCCCCCACACTTCATAGCACTCGCAGGCCAGGAATACAGGACCAGTTATCAAACCACTAAGTCCTTGCAGGGAATCCTCGAAGTCGCAGAAGATCCCAGAGTGACTCCACGTGCACTGAGTCAAACGCCTTCTTGAGATCAACATAGGCTGCAAGCATCCCCTGTCGAAACTCACGTCGGCGTTCCACCAGGACACGCAAGTGCCAGGAACGGTCCGTTGTTGATTACCAGGCGTGACCCCGGAATGGCTGAGGTTCTCTGATGCTGCATGACTGCGGATCGTGTCAGCAATAGATGGGCAAGCACCTTGCCGTTACGCTGAGCAGGTGTAATTACCGCGGAATTGTTTGCAGTCTGACGGTCAACCTTTCCCTTTCTCAGATAGGTGACGACCAGCCCACCTCTTGCCAGTCAGGAGGAATGGTACCTGATTGCCAACACGGCAATTCAGGCAGCATGCAACCCGAAGATCATGGCCTCACCCCCAGCTTTGAGGAGCTCCGCACTGATATTACAAACACCAGCTGCCGTTTCCACCCTTCCAACTTTTGCTACAAGCCTCCTGATGCGTCAAGAGAGGGTTGTAGTTTATATCAGAACGTATAATCTACCCTGTTTCAGCGTGTTTTTATGACTTGTAGCTGCAAGTATAGACGGTTTACAATTCCCCCGCAACGCTTTTTTTTTCGGGCGACGGACGCCAGCGGTACGAACACTCAGTAATATAACCACAGATGGGCGACTCTAGATGATTGGTGAGCACTTGTAGATATTTTTGTACTCATTTGTTCAGTATATAGCCCTACTGATGACACGATGAAGACACAAAATGACACCAGACTACTCCAGATAGCCCCATTCTAACTGTCGCTGAGAATCTCTGGAGTATGTAGAAATGTAACTATTAACGCCCACCACACGTCTGTAAACAGAAAAAAAAAGTTGTCCGGCGACTTAACTGTTATCTACGGTAGGGACAAGGATACTAAAACAGGTCAAGCTATAAAATATTGCTCTAAAATCACTAAATCCGGGTTAATGGTATCTATATTACAATGGAAATTACGTTGGGGCCTCAAGGGGTTAATAAAAGGTTGAAGTTTGAAAGTTTGAGTTGGTTGTTTGTTCATCCCGTTGTTTTGCTTGTGAAGTTTTATAAAGTTCCGTCCACACCCAGGACACTTTGTTTGCCCCAAAGTTTGCACACAATGTTTTGGTGTCCAGACTTGCGCTGTTCCAGTTCCTTGTAATTGTAATTTGGTTACCATTAGACAATTTGATATTATAAGCAATGTTAATAGATATGACCTATTTAGTATTCCTTGTCCATTAGTTTATTGGTTATCTATATTAAACCCCTTCCCGCCCAGACTTTCCTTGGCATAAAAATCCTTTCTTTTCTGTTTGCCATAAAATTACGAAAAGAAACTTAAATAATACCAAATTTGGTATTCAGTTATATGCAAATTATAATCTTGCTAAAACAGGCTTCTAAGAAGTTAGGTGTCGTGTGGTCTTGTTGAGTCCTTTTTTTTTTCTCCCTTCCAATTGCTTGCTCTCTACAGGGGGCCTTATCCGCCCCTGTATGGAGTATGTCTCACAGTTTGCGGAGGATCCACTCATACAGCTTCCTCAACAGGGGCGGAGTCAAAAGCTTTTCGTCTCATTCAACTCCTATCCTTCGAATGACTGTCTTCAATCTTTAATCACCGCGCCGCAATGTGCGTCTCTTGCTCTCTTTTACCGTATTTTCATGCTCACTGCTCTTTTGTAAACTTGCTAACTGCATGCCTCCTCCACTCCCGCGGGGCCTCGCGGCACACAAGATTTCTACTCACTCATCCCATTCTGTCCCATTATTCCCTAATGCAAGAGTAATCAGTATCTTTACTCTTCATCCATTTCATGGTAAACTTGGAAACTCTCTTTCTGTTTTTATTTGTCACTTTCCTATGGACTTAAATATTTTCAAAAGGACAGAGTAACAAGACACCTCCCGAACTCAAATTGGCTCACCGTTTTATTTTTATTCTCTTACTGTCTTCTTTTTATAGGGCTGGCACTAAGCGGGCTTTGGGTTACCCATTTTTGTTGTGCCCTTGGCCAGTTCCTTGTGATGTAAAAAAAATTTTTTTTTAAATAATTAGTTAGTGGACAAGGATACTAACAGGCATAGCCTATAAAAATATTGCTTATAGGTCACTACACATCATCTAATGTACCCAAATTACAATGGAATACGTTTGGGCCTCCGGGGTTAGGTGGCGACAAAGGGTTACAATTAATGGGAGTACGTAGAAATATACAGATATAAAAGATGACCGTGGGATTAGCATTTAATTAGTCAGTGATATCAGCAAGTTTGCTGATGATCACTAATTAGGTAGGATATTTGGATCACAGTCTGAGTAAACATATGCAGGCGAGGACTTAGAATAAACTTACATGAAAGTGGGCAGTCAGATGGCAGATGAATTTAATATTGATAAGTGCAGCGTTATGAATGTTGGTAGGCAAGGAAACCCTGCGTAATAAGGATACCACCATACGCAATGTATCGCTGAAAAAGATCAGAGGTGAGAAGATCTTGGAGTGAGGGTGAGCCCCGACCTCCGACCTAGGAAACAATGTATGATGGCTAGAAATCGAGCTAATAGAGTATTAGGATTCATTACCAGAAGTGTTAAAAGTAGAAGTGCCGGAGGTTATTCTAAAGCTTTATATGGCTATTACACCTTTTCACTCGCAAATTAAACAACTGAACTTCAAATTAAAACAACTGAAGTTTAAATTATAACAAACGAAGTTTTGTAATGATTAAAAGTAAGCTGATTGTTATATTAAAAAACAACTAATGAGATTAGATTCAAAACACTGAAAGTTTAAATGTGCAAACAACTAATATTTAAATTACAAATAACAACTTCAAATTAAAATAAACGAATTTCAAATACAAATTCGTCCATTATATTTTGCCACACAGGACACACTCTTGTTTCTCTTGTTGGTTTTCGTTTAGAGGATAATGCCTCAGAGCCATAGTGAGTGATCTATCACTGCTGCATATTAGTGTTGGCCGAAGCCACCACCCGGAGGGGGGGGGGGTACAAACCCCGGTGGCACCCGGTTACCCATTCATGCTGGGTGGACAGGGGCCGGGATTAAAGAAAGACCACCCATCTATCTTTCGCTCCGCCCGGGGATCCCGAAAAACCCCGGGGACTTCTTCGGTGAAACGCCCGAAGCGTGCTAACTCACTACACTACAGAGTTCCCTCCCACAGGCCGGTACAAAACACACTTGTCCACACAAACCACACCACCTCAAAGTGGATCTTCATGTGCTGGGCATATTAGGCTTTGGCTGAAACCTTGCTACAAATATCACACTTGAACTCCAGCAAGCCAGTGTGTTCTAAAGGGTGTGTCGGGTTGAGTTCATAACGGTATAAAACCTTTTCCCACACTCTAGGACATCATGACCTTTAACACCACTTGTTTCAGGGTGGTTTGGTGAGGTACCCATTGTAGTAAATCTTTTCCCCACACTCTAAAACATTTCATAATTCTTAAAAACACCACTGTGTGTTCAGGGTGTGTTTGGTGAGATCACTCTTTGTAGTAAATCTTTTCCCACACTTAAACATTCATTAATTTTAATACCACTGTGTGTCAGGGTCGTGTGTTGGTGAGTTCGACTTTCTAGCAAATTCTTTTCCCACACTCTAAAAACATTATAATTTCGTACCACCACTGTGTGTCAGGTGTGTTTGGTGAGGTCACGCTTTGAAGCAAATCTTTTTCCTACCTCGAAACATTCAAATTCTTAACACCCTGTGTTTCACGGGTGTGTGTGGTGAGGGTTCGCTTTCTAGCAATCTTTTCCCACACTCAGAAACATTCATAATTCTTGACACCCAATGTGTGTCAAGGATGTCTCTCAAGCTGACTCTTGCATTTGAATGTTTGGTTCACCACTGCTGGCACTTAGCTCACTGTGTGACTTGTGGGCATGAGCTGCCGGCCTCCCGGGTGATTCTTGCCCTCACCCTGTGCCTCCCCACCCCTGAGGCAGACTGATCCTGCTGCTCCCGGCCATCATGCTGCTGCCCGGCCCACAGCTCCATGGCAGCAATACTCCCGCCAAAACACACGCAACGGCGGTCGCGGGAAACCCTCGGGGAGCCGGAGCGAGCCGGTCAGTGCCGGGCAGAGCAGCTGGCTTGGACTGTGACCTCAGGCACCTGCAACCAGGGTTGTGAACTTTGTAGCACACATATCGTACCGAGGCCACCCAAAATTATCGTATTTTCAGATAGATTATTCGTACAACCTTAGCCTAAAAAATAATATCAGTAGATAAAACTATATACATAATTGAATTCAGCATTCCACATATGAAAAAATATTTCCGTTTTCACCAAAATTATATAATATATCCAATCATGACACAAAATTCCATTAATTTATTTTTTCCCCCCCACATAAAATGAAATTAAATTATAAAAAAATAAATTAGAACAATATAATGACTCAAAAGAAGGTGAAGTCGAGAACTGTACATTAGCTATCATTCCTCAAAAGAAAAGGAGGGAATTTCATGTTCCTCATCTTTCTTTTATCCCTGTGTCAGGCTGGCGCTTATAATGATAGGTGTCAGTTGTCATGGGACATATCATATCATGTGTAGGATGAAAGGTAACACAATCTGCCTTTTTCCTTACCACCACTGCGCTGCTGGAAGAGAACCAAAGTAGGGTTCCCGTTAGAAGTCAGTTTCTTACGTTTGGTCTGGTAAGGTTGCCAAATACCTCCCACAATCTGCATCTAAATGCGCAAGCAATGCTCCAAAGGCCATGTCATGCAAGGGGACTAAAACAGTCAAACTCTCTCTCTCTCTCTCTCTCTCCTCTCTCTCTTCTCTCTCTCTCTCTCTCTCTCTCTCTCTCTCTCGCAGGAATGTTGACAGCGAAAGATTTTGTTTTTGTTTTTCTTGCGATGGACAAATTTTTTACTTATTATGTAATTTTATTTGTGAGTCAATTATCGTTATTTTCGTGTACGATTCTAAGCATGCATCGACATCGTACGGATAGTCAAATTATAATATATTATCGTACAAAGTATGATAATTATCGTACAGTTCACAACCCTGCCTGCAAAAGTGGTGACAGGGGCCAGATCCAGCAAAACTCATACGCCGGTGTATGTCAGTGTAAGTCGGGATACTCCTCTTTCAAAAAAACTTTCTTGGATCAGGGAGCCACATCTGCGCCAAACGATGACGTACAACGCCGACTTACGCCTAGGCACAAGTCTGACACCCGCCCTCCCTGTCTGGATCAGCAAAGCGCACTTACTCAATTTCTGTGACGTCACAGGGCCAAATTATGGCGTAGTTTACACCACCCCTTTTCGATGAGAGGTATAGCCCCGGCGTATCTCATATGTATAAATAAAACGTCATTTATCATGCCTATAGATTTACCACGAGGTAGGGATTGAAACTATAAGCTATGGTAGCCGGCAGGCGGCGTGTGTTGACAAATGTTGGAGATATAAGCCTCGGTAGGCAGGTTTTTAAAACAGGGTTTCCGCGAAATAAAAATATCTCCATCTGAAAAAAGCAACAATTTAGGACAGGAAAACATTGCAGGTCTCAGAAAAGACCGCACAGTCCTCGATCCATTTTGGCCTCTAAGAGAGATCTCCACGATCTTGGTACAACGGGTAAGGTAACTGTTGCACTGGCTGAGGCCCCAGTGCGCCGCCACCCACCGGCCAGCTTAAGGCCGCTGCGACTATGGGTCCTTACAAGGGAGTTTCGTACACAAGTGGTTTAGCTAAACCTAGGTTTTGTGAGTTGTTTCGTACACTGATTTTGGTATTTCGTACATACCTGGTGTCGTTTCTTAACACTAGTAGTAAGTTCAACTCTGAAGCTGAGTGTACGCAACGACTATGGTGTCATATAGACTACGGAAACACTTTTTGGTGTTACGAAACACTTTTTGGTGTACGAAAAGACTTTTAGGTAGTTACCCCCCCCCGAAACGACTTTTTGGTATACGAATCTACAGGTGCGAAACACTTTTTGGTGTACGAAACGAACTTTTTGGTGTACGAATCTACAGTGTAACGAAACACTTTTGTGTACGAAACGACTTTTTGGTAACGAATCTACTGGTGTACGAACACTTTTGGTGTACGAAAACGACTTTTTGTGTACGAACTACGGTGTACGAAAACACTTTTTGGGTAACTTAACGACTTTCTTTTTGTATACGAATCTACTGGTGTACGGAACGACTTTTTGGTGTACGAATCTATTGGGTTAATATGGAGGAGAGTTTCACCTTCGTTTCAGAGACACCAACTAATTTTTCTTGGCCTACAATAGGTGGCGTGTTCTAATGGTGTAGTATTATTTGCGAAAAACCAAAAAAAAATAAAAAAATATATATATCTTTGTGGTTAAGGTTGGATTAGGTTAGGTTTCTTTAAAAACTGTAAGGGTTAGGTTAGGTTTCTTAAAACCTGTAAGGTTAGGTTAGGTTGGGTTAGGTTAGGTTAGGCTCATTAAAACATAAGGTTAGGTTATGTTCCATTTTTTTTGTGGTTTTTGCGCAAAATAAAACTAGCACCATTAGAACAAGCAACTATTGTAGGCAAGAAAAGTAGTTGGTTGTCTCTGAAAAACGAACAGTGAAACTCTCCTCCATAATTACCTAAGAATTTACTGGTGTATTAACACTTTTTGCGTGTACGAAACGACTTTTGCGTGTTACGAAATCTACTGTGTACGACAAACGGAACTTTTTGGTGTACGAATCTACGTGGTGTACGAAACGGGACTTTTTGGTTGTACGAAGCTACTGGTGCTACGAAACGACTTTATGGTGTACGATCTTTTTTACTGTGTGTTACGAAACGACTTTTTGGTATACGAATTACTGTGTACGAAACAACTGTGTACGAACTGATGGACGTCCGACTATGGGCCAGTGTAATAATCCACAACTTTGCGCCAGCCTGGATTTTGGCGCCGCCGTCCTTACCGTAGATAAACAACTTAGTCGCCCAGCTGCACACTAATGTCGCCCAGCCGCCAAATATTACGAATTATAGCATCACTACCTAGCCCCGGAACACTGGTAAATAACCCAAGGTCACAACACACGGGCAATATAATGCAATATTTCTGTGGTAATTATTGCACCAATTATTCCCCCCAAACAAGCGGCCGCCTCCACCCGTCCTAGTTCTTCCTCCCATTATCTTCCCTTATTTCCTCTGCCGCCATTATCAACGCCATCAGGATTCCTCGACGCAGCAGTAGTATTGTTGAACATGCATTATACTCACGCGATTATGATAAAGCAGATATCAGGGATACACAACAGTAGATAATGTTGTTGTTGTTGGGGGGGTTTGGAAGGGGCCGTGCAGGGCTGTGGTGCCACAGCCTCAGTGCCCCGAAGGCAGGATGCAAATGAAATCAGCAGGTTAGATCCTGTGCAGTTGGCCAGACTTCTGTAGGAAAGATCCTGGTGGCTTGAGATTTTGAAGCCAAGCCGGAATCTGGAGGCCACCAAGAGGTCGGCTAGAGTTGGTCTGCGGAGGAGAGTGGATATAGGATTGGAGTGCGTTGGCTGGTGGGAGTGGTGACTGAGGACATCTGCAGGAGGGAGGTGTTCAGGTGTGTCCTAGGATTGGGGCACCAGGGGCAGTGAGGGTCATCGTCATGCCCAGTTTGTGTAGGTGAGAGTTGAGGCGGGTGTTGTGGCCCACCGGAGGTCTGGTTGGACTGCGAGTGTCCAGGGCACGGCTGGGGGAGTGGGTCCAACCAGTGGTCGTGTGTCATGTCGTTATTCGTCCAAAGTGAAGTGTACTGTAAGGGCGTCAGATGTCAGCTCTGTGGCCCAGTGTCCGGTTGCATGTAGTCTAAGGTTAGTCAGTGAATCAGTCAGGTCTGGTGTCAGTCTATGGGAGAAGGGAGGGAGTGTGCCTCTGCGCCGCCCTGTCGGCCCAGTGTTGCCCCGACACCAATTGGGAAGGGCACCCACTGAGGTGAACGACATGGCCAGGGAGGATAAGTGAAGCAAGAAGGTGGTGGATGTGAAGCAAAAGGGCATGGTGAGTGTGAGGGTTTCCGGTGACGTCGGAGAAGAAGTGGAGGCGTGAGGGGAGGTCATGTGGAAAATAGTACAGCACAGAGGGGGGCACGGTGGTGGCATACTTGATGCCCTCCCTGATGCAAAAAGTGTGCCGTCACGATGGAGGCAGTGGGTGCAACCTCCAGGCCGGTGGCAGGACCTGGCCGGGATGTACATGGCCGCAACTACAGACGGAGGGGCTGGCAGACGGAGCCGTCGGTGTAAATGTGGAGGGAGGTTACTGTAGCGGCCTTGCAGGAGGGAGTAAAAACGGTACCTGCCCGGCACTGGACAGGCAGCCTTGGACCAGGTGTAGGTTGTCGTGAAGGACAGAAAAAATAGAGAGAGAGAGGAAACAAGGGCCCAGGGAGAGAGGTCTTCTCATCAGAGTGCGAAAGGAGGGGGGGAGTACCGGATAGAAAGCAAAAGAAGGAGGGCTCTCTCTACGAAAGGTGTGTGGGCTTGATACGGTAGGGGGGCCATTGAAGAGGTTCCTACCATGTCGGAGGAGGAGGGAGTGGAGTGGCTGGCAGCTAGGGGGGGAGGCAAGCTGGGGTAGGTGCGGACCAAGGAGGGTTGGGGCGTCGGATGTGACAGGGGGGGGAGGGAGGATTCTGCCTGAAGGGCTGTGACTGAGGAGGACCTGAAGGGCCCACAAAGCTTTTTTTATACGAAGGGCATTATCTGGGATTACATCTAACTTGTGGAGGAGGGAAGGTGAGGCCGCCAGCACCATAAACCTCCAACCAGTAGTCTAAGCGACTACGGATGTAAGTGCAATAGAAATGAAGGAAGGAGGCGTTTATTCCTGTCCGCCACCCCACTTGACCCCTGCAGGGACCTCATAAGTTAAAACCTCTTGAGCACGATGTCAACCAGGTTACTGTATGTGGCGACCCCAGGTTAGGCGGGGGCCATCCAACAGTAAACCAAGGGAATTTGTGGTGGGTTGTGAAGAATTGGGGACCCATTAATGGTGACCATCGGGATGGTTGGACTACGCCTTCGGGGTGAAGTTTGTGATGCCAGAGTTTTTATGTTCCTGACACCTTTGGGTTGAAGATATAATTTGTTAGATTCTTCATTGACTAATAAATATCCCTCGTCACAACTGAAATTGATGAACTTAAGGTTAGTAGGGAAAATGCTGCCACCAGTACAGTAGAGTCGTTCTATGGTTACTCCCTGAACACGATTTACTATATGAGAATTATTGGTAGTTAGGGGTGTGGATACTTAGATATTACACCCGAGTGAGGCTGAAAATCTTTTTGGAGACTTGGGGAAAGTATTTCCATAAAAAAAAAAAACAAGTGAATAATCACCTGGGGGTTTTGCGAATAAACACCAAGAAGGTTATATTTTTAAACATCATCCGGTTTATTCACCATGAATATTATTCTCTTGTTGAAAAACCTAGATCCACGTATGACTCTAAGTTTGGCGCAGAGGAAAGCTATACGGAGGCATACCTAACTCACCTGAATTTTGTTCCTTAGGAACTACCATCTATGTCCGTATCAAAACTGAGCCACTATGGATTATACATGGAATTATTCTATATAGGAGAGAAAAATGTGAAGAGTAATGGGTTGGTGTGGTGTTCACTGTGACATGTGGCTGGCTTCTTTTTCGGCAGAGACATCGCCGGCAGCCTTGAAGGGAGTAGAGAGATGACTCTTTAATAACACTTATAAGGACAGGCCAGGCCCTCCTATGCGTAATGAAACTAACAACCTGTACCGATATAATAGAGATAGTAGATAGAGACACTATACAAGGGGGAGGATGGAGGTGAGTTACTTGTATGTTCTTACCTTGAAGGGAGTAGAGAGATGATAACGTCCTAGTGGTCATGCCAGGCAAATTTGGGAGAAGCGGGAAAAGGGAAGTTCGGACCTTATGAAAGGCTTCCCCTGAAGGGAGGAAAGACATCGAATGACTCTATTAGCTAATGAAACAAGTATGCATATTGAAATGGCCTGCCTAAATTTACAGTTCTTTACTTTGATATAGAAGAATTTAATACATTATTTTACATGTTCGGGGAGAGGTGTGTCCCTTTTTGGTAGCCTACGAAAACGTGTTTTCCAGAGCGACGAGGTATCGGGAGTTCGGAATAGAAACTTGGTTCGACTTTCCAAGTTTTAGCGAATCAACTCGAAAACCCACCATTTCATAAACGTGATTTGTCACTATTGTGTCTATTTTGAAGGACATTAAGAATCGAAGAGTGTTCCTTGATCTGTTCAGGAGGGTTAAGGGGAGGATGAAAAGTTTTGGAATCTACCAGTTATAGACGATCGCGAAATAAATGTCCCCAAGCATTGGACTCGTATCCTGAGTGTATGGGGGGGGGAGTGGGGGGGGGGATGACGGGGGGAGATAGGAAGTGGAGAAAGAAAGAAAGAAGATAAATATTAGAGAACAGAAAAGATTTGATTGGACCTTAGTATAAAAGAATAACCTGTTCATCCATATGCTGGGCCTAGGCGAACAGCTCTGCCCCAGACCAACATATGGTTATTGAAACCTTTTTTCCTTGTTACAGATACATTCCCCGGGAATTGTATGATAGGAATTTCTATCCTGTCTTTTCCGAATTTCGGCATCCTACAGCAAGAAAAGTCCTTTACCCTTATCTTTTTTTTTCTTCCCCCTTAGCCAACAAGGGGTTTAGTTCATTCAGTCAAAGCCGGAAGGAGGAGTTGTAAAGAATTTCCGAAACAACTAACAAAACCTGGGTACGAAAACAACAAACAAAATCAGTGTACGAAAACAACTAACAAAACCTGTGTACGAAACAACTACAAAACCTGGGTACGAAACAATTTGTGCACGAAACTCCCCGTCCCCCTAATCATACACAGTTGTCTTTCCTCCTGTCCACAAATAACAACCCAAATTTTAAAACCCTTCATTTGACCTGTTTTAACCTGTTCCCAGCCTCTCATTGACCCCACAACCACACACACACCCTTACTCACCCTTTATTCACCCTGGGAACGTCGCCGGGGTGAGTAATTCGAGGTTAAAACTGAAGATGAAGAGATTGTTGTTGTTTTTTGGGGTTAAAGGGGGCCGTGCAGGCTGGGGTGCCACAGCCTCTATGCCCTGAAGGTGCATTTATGCAGATGGGTTAGCAGGTTAGATCCTGTGCAGTTGCCTGACTTGTTAGGAAGGTCCTGGTGTGTTTGAGAATTTTGAAGGCCAAGCCGGGATCTGGAGAGCCACCCAGGAGGTCGCTAGAGTTGGTCCTGCAGAGGAGGAGTGGGATAGAGATTGGAGGAGTGCCGTGCGGTGGGAGGGGTTGACGAGGACTTTGCGGAGGAGGTGTTCAGGTGTGTCCAGGTGTGTGGGTCACCAGGGGCAGTGAGGGTCATCTGTCTGCCCCAGTTTGGTAGGTGGGCGTTGAGGCGGTGTGGCCAATCCTTAGTCTGGTGACTGCGGTTGTCCCGGGCACGGCTGGAGGAGTGGTTCCACAAGTGGTGTCGTGTCGTATACGTCCAAGTGAAGTGTACTGTAAGGGTTCATTCACCCTCTGTGTCCAGTGTCGGTTGCATGTAGTCTTAAGGTTAGTCAGTGAATCAGTCAGGCCCTGTGGTCATGTCTATGGGAGAGGGGAGGGAGTGGGGCCTCCGCTGCCCCCCTGTCGGCCACAGTGTTGCCCCTGACACCAATGTGGGAGGGCACCCACTGAAGGTGGATGACATGGCCAGAGGAGGATAAGTGAAGCAAGAGGGGGTGGATGTGAAAGAAAAGGGGCCCATGGTGAGTGTGAGGGCGGTGCCCCTTCGGAGAAGGGTTGGAGGGCGTGAGGAGTCAGTAAATATGGTTACAGCACAGGAGGGGGGCACGGTGGTGGCATATTTGATGCCCTCCCTGAGGGCAAAGAGTTCTGCCGTGAGGATGGAGACAGTGGGTGGCAACCTCCAGGCGGTGGCAAGTGACCTGGCCGGGATGAACATGGCCGCACCTACAGACGGAGGGGCTGGCAGACGGGAGCCTTTGTGTAAATGTGGAGGGAGTTGCTGTAGCGGGTGTGTAGGAGGGAGTAAAAAAGGTACCTGCCCTGCACGGACAGGCAGCCTTGGACCATGGTGTAGGTGTGTGAAAGGACAGAGAAATTAGAGAAGAGAGAGGAAAACCAAGGGCCCGGGGGAGAGGTCTTCTCCAGAGTGCGAAAGGGAGGGGGGGGTCACCCGGATAGAAGCAAAGAAGGAGAGGGCTCGCTCTACGAAAGGTGTTTTGGCTTGATACGGGAGGGGGCCATGAAGGGTTCCCTACCGTGTCGGAGGAGGAGGAGTGGAGGCATGGCAGCTAGATGAGGGGGCAAGTTTGGTTTGGTGCGGACAAGGAGGGTGGAGCGTCTGTGTGACAGGAGGAGAGGGGGGATTCCGCCTGAAGGGCTGTTGACTGGGAGGACCTGAAGGGCCCCTAAAGCTATACGAAGGGCTGAATTCTGAATTACATCTAACTTGTGGAGGAGGGGAAGGTGAGGGGCCGCTCCATAAACCTCGCACCCGTAGTCTAAACGGCTCCGGACATAAGAACAATAAAAGTGGAGGAGGGTTTCTCCTGTCCGCACCCCACTTTGACCCCCGCAAGGGACTTCATTAACTTAAAGTAATCGTCCAGACCATTCATCATTCCTGATTTAATGCAATCAGAGTATAGCCATTAAAGAGTATATCAACAATACGTCGTCACTTTTTGTATTTCCCGTCAGCCGTTTTTAAATATCCGCATCAAGATCTGCAAATTCCCCCAGTTTTTCAAAACGCTCTCAAGGTTTGCAGACGCTCAGGCTCGGCTCGGTGACGTAGCATTAGGGAGGCTCATCTTCCCGCGCTGATCAGAGGGGACACGTAAACAGAGATAAATACAGGGTGTAACACGAGTTTATGCAAATGTTGATACAGGAGATAGACCGAATTATTCTAGAACAAAATCTCTATACCCATATGCTTTCTGAAACTTCCTTTACGTGACATGGAGTGAGAAAGAAATTTCCGCGGCCCTCATGTAACTCACGGCTAGCGGGAGGAGGAGGTATGTATGAGATGTGCACTCGCGCGTAGTCCCCCGGTGAAATTATGAATTATTTAATCATAATTTCTACTAGTTATGGACAATTACAGTATCTATAAGTTTAACTACACAATCGTATTAATAAACGGCTGTTATTTTTCCAAATAAGCATTTCATGAGAACAGCAGGGCTGTCATAAGCAATAATGGGCAAGGGCTACTTGGCATTATGTCGGCGAGGGGGAGGGAAGGTGGGTAGGGGGTGGGTGCCGTGCGAGGCTACATCAGCTGTGTCCCTCCTTCTCCCGCCCAGATTAGCGACAGTGTTTAGTTTGAGAGATAAATCATGGGCTTATTTAGTATCCCAATTGAGAGAAATAAGCTGTAGACAGTGTTGTACGCTTACGGTAATGTGGGAAATATTTTTCTGGATGGGGTTTGGATTGGGGATTATTCAGCCCATAAACCAAATAATACTTCACATTAAACCGGTAAGCGTACAACACTGTCTACAGCTTATTTCTCTCAAATTGATACTAAAAAAGTCATGATTTTAACTCTCTCAAACTAAACACTGTCGCTAATCTGGGCGGGAGAAGGAGGGACACAGCTGATGTAGCCTCGCACGGCACCCACCCTACCCACCTTGCCTCCCCTCGCCCAATAAAGCCCAAATAGCCTTGACATTTTGCTTTGACAGCCCTCGCCTTCGCTTTTTAAAACGCCATTTGGGGAAAAATAAAATTAATGCTCTAGAAAGTAAGGGGTACGCC
>JACEEZ010021971.1:0-32666 GCA_016584305.1 Chionoecetes opilio
TTTCAGGTCTTGATCCGTATACTATGCAGCAACAAAGAAATTCAAGTCTGATAAGTATCTATCATTAATATTTTATAAGTATATATTCTGCGTCTTATTATTAATGATGTGAATATAAGCACACCACAGAGTTATATACCTAGAGAGCGAGTCCCGCATCCCGCTGTATTGTGTGATGAGTGACATGAGTGACGCCCGCAGCCTAGCGCGGCGTCCATTTGGCTTCACACACCTTATTCCCAACCAGTTTTAGTTTCAATACGCACATTTTGGTAGTAAACACATTGTCAAAGGTCTGTACATGTGTGATCTATCCCCGTTTATTATTACCCCTACATCAAGTTTTTAGTCCCAAACAGTGATTTCCATTCGTATCTTCAGTCGTCATTTTTGCAAAATGTTCAAGGATGCAAAAGTTACACCCGACAGATTCCAAAACTAGAGGTTTCAGGCTATCAAACTCCGCAAAGAACAATTAATTATACACCACAAATTCAACGGTTCGGCCTAAATATGGGGTTTGGCCACCGGACTATCAGTGACGCCCGCAGCCTAGCGCGTCGACCATCTGGCTTCACCTTATTCCCAACCAGTTTCCTGACACCACCATTTGATATTGAAGGAAATTAAAACTAGGGCCACCATCGTCTCCCTGGGAATATTCTGCATCATATTAGCATAAATCTGCAACAATAATATAAGATATACGAAAATTACGGCTAAATAAAGTAGCGCATGAACATTTTCTCACATTTTTTTCTTTCAACTCCTTAGTGCTCAGCTATTTATCATCGTACCACTTTTTTTAAGCACGGTTCCTGAATGTACACGTTTTTCTGATTATGTTGGTATATGATACGTCCCGTTGTGAACATATCTAGACCTAAAGGAATACTTTGTTTCTGACCTTCAATTATATTGTTAACGAAAAATGTATATCATCATACATTCTCATCAGCGCTGACCTCACCGACTCCACCCCCTGTAAAGATCTAATTAGAGAGAACTGAAACTCGAGAAATGCCAGTGGTCGCTGACAGTTTTAACTCAAAGGTTGGTCTACTGTGTTTTGGCTCCGCGACTAATATTTTTCATAAATTAATTTCGCGATAAACATTGATGCACCGCATCTGAATACCAAAAAATATAGTTCTTCTGTTGTTCTACTAATTATATGGATGACATTCATTACGATGGAACGTTCTATAATAGCAATTTAATGCAAATTACTCGTCTCGAGTAGCAAAGCTTAATATATTTTTTACATGTATATTGTGGCATGTAAAATTTGGGTGATGTTCACACTGTTTTCTAAGACAGTACTGCTGCGTCTGGCAAACGCTTGTCAAAATACAATAAGCAATCCCTTTGGGAAAAAAACGAAGAATAAAGAATGCCGAAATCGGCTTCTTGCTGCGACAATGTAGGTTATAATTGTGGAGGCGACACGCCGCTGCGGGGAGTGGTGGGCGGGGAGATTGTGGCGGGGAGATTGAATCAAAACATTGCCACTTCACGCGTCGACTCATTGCACTTCCAGGCTTTCTATCTGATTGATACACAATAATAACAGGAAAATATGACTGCCTAGGTATAGATAACTTCTAAACATACGTTATTGACTATATAATATCATAGAGTAACATTTACCTCGCCTCCTCAACTATAACCTACTTGATTATTTGGTTAAATGCATGTTTTACAGACTCTGGCTTCTATACAATATACATATAGAAGAACATCGTTCTTAAAATTATACTTTTGTGTTTTGAGTGCAGTGGAATAAGCCCATATTTTTCTTTCAAGTTGACCAACTTTTCACCAAATTGTGAGTTAAAACTGCCAGCGACCACTGGCATTTCGGAGTTGCAGTTCTCTCTAATTGGGTCTTTCTAATCTTGATTCCTCCAACGATAAGCCTGGTCTCACCTCACCCTATCTATAAACCTTCACCTAAACAATTTCGCCACAGCTATCTCACCAGCTACCTTTTGCCCGAGTTGTTACACTAAACAAATACGCACTGAAACACTGCTCCCTGGGTGAATAGTTATTTGACAATGTATACCAATTCTGATTTTGCGTAAAACATGGTGGAAACATTCAATGTAGATTAGTAATCAAAGCAGAAAATAGAAACATTTCAAGTGAATGTGCCTTTGCCTAGAACACTACCCTACCCGTATACTGAAACACTGCTCCCTGGGTGAATAGTCGTTTGACAATATAGTACAAGTATACCAATTCTGATCTTGGGTAAAACGCATATATTGTCAAACAACTATTCACCCAGGGAGCAGTGTTTCAGTATAAGGGGAGGGTACGTAGTGTTCTAGGCAAAGGCACATTCGCTTGAAATGTTCTATATTCTGCTTTGATTACTACTCTGCATTCAATGTTACCCCCATGTTTTACCCAAAATCTGAATTGGTATACATTGTCAAACAACTATTCACCCAGGGAGCAGTGTTTCAGTGCGTATTTGTGCAGTGTAGCTACTCGGGCAAAAGGTAGATGGTGAGATCGCTACACCGGCCCGCCGACTGTGTACCCACTACCCACTAGTGACTAGCCACTGCGCTCCACGCTGCGTGCGGCACTGCCCATTGCCCAATCTTAGCCAGGCAGCCGTCGTGGAAGGTTCTGCTGCTCTCGCTCATACCTCAACGCACAACAGTGTAACAGGTCAGTCCTCGGGGCTCGGGTTGCTGAGCTGATCTACATTGTTGCCTGGGCTTCCCCATTTCACTTTCAACGTTTCTCTGGACCTGACACTTAGGCCATGCCTTATTTTCTTATGTTCTTATATTCTTATGTTCATACCTCCTCCCTTCCCTTACCTTCTCCTCCTCCTACCCCTTCCCCTACCTCCTCCTCCTCCTCCATCTTCTCTTTCACTCTCACCCTCCTCCTCGCCCTCTTAATTCTTATTGACGTCACTTCCCCCAGCGCGGCAAAAGGGAGGTGACGTTACCTTCTGTCTCTTTACCTTGGTTCCACCGTAGTGCTAAGGTTGCTGAAGACCACTCGCACACTGTTCGTAGGGTCGCATGATGAAGGTTTTTCTAATATACAAGCCATATAAAGTTATGTTATTAGTTGTTTATTTCATGTTGAGTTGTTTATGGTTGGTCAGGACGCTGTAGGGGGAATGTGAATTAAAATAAAGGGTGCAATGAATGGTATGCTGCCGAATGGCTATAGGTGACTGGAATGAGTGAAGTGCAAATAAAAAAGAAATGTGTCTTGTGCTACAAGTGTATAGAGAAGATGATATGGGAGAGGAAGATGCGGGAAGTGAAGGAGGAGAATAGGAGACAAGGATGAGATGGAGAGAATGAGTCAAGTGTAGGATACGGATGGACTAGCAATACAGGGAGTTTCGTACACAAGTTGTTTCGTACCCAGGTTTTGTTAGCTGTTTCGTACACTGATTTTGAGTTTTTTCGTACATATATACCTGGTGTGTCGTTTCGTAACTCTACTCATCAAGTTAAACTCTGAGCTGAGTGTACGAAACGACTATAGTTTCATATAGACTACGAAACAACTTTTAGGTCTACGAATAATCTAATCTACTGGTGTACGAAACAACTTGTGTACGAACTGACTGCATCCTCGATCCTCTCATCAATGCTACGGAGAGGCAAAGATAATAGACATTCGAGCACCGGTGTACTAGTGCGTGGAATGCATGTATACTGTAGGTGGAAAAGTGAAATACATAAAGGTATTTATATATTTACTAGCCGCAAAGCCGCCCTCCGGGCGGACTTTTTGACTAGCTCCTGCGGAGGGCTATTGGTCATACTATTATATATATATATATATATATATATATATATATATATATATATATATATATATATAATATATATATATATATATATATATATATTATATATATATATATTAAATATCAGTGGTCTATGCTGGATCCTATCTAGACACTTTGCAAGTACCAACTACAAGGTTATTGACTTTACAAAGCGCCACCACGCCAGGCCACCACCCACTTTTTAGACTTGCCGACACTCACACAAGGCAAGAACACCCAATTCCAGTCATGGCAGTCTTGCAAAAATCCTCCAACGTTAAATTAGACTTAAAGACAGCTGGAATCTTCTGATTGGGTTGATAACGATGGGAAAATGAGTCTTTCAGCTGTTGGTAACCTTTTTGGATACTACACTTAGATGTTTCTTATACACCCTTCCACAGCAATGCAGGCGTCTGACAAACAATTTAACTTTGCTCCACAAGACACCTTAACTGAATTTGCTTCAAATTTTGAGGACTCTTCGTCTCTAGTGTTTTCAGCTAATGCACATTCTTCTATGTTTGCAGCTGTATCTACACAACACAAACACCACCAACCACGAAGCACTTCTCGTCCTCCTTATAGTATACGTGTCACATATACGCCTTGATGTCAGCCCTCGATACCACAAACCATCATCTACCTAACTACGTTCTACGCTGGGATACCACTACTTTGGGTTATTTCCCAAGATCTTGGGATTTAGGTCGTGGCGGTGGGATATTTTTTGTCTATCTTGGGACTTTTGGAGGGATTATTCAAGTATAATATATATAATACGGTACGGTACAACGGTACCTATGCTTACATTGAGATAAGCTACTGGAGAAATACTTGAATAATCCCCTCAAAATCTTGGGAAAAATCCCAAGGAGTGGCAGTCCTGACCCCACCTCAGTAGGCTCTCGCTAGCGGTTTGGTGTCATTCGGGCCAGATATTTCAACTCCCAACCACAACCACATACGTTTGAGTTAAAAAAATAATATATTGCCGTATGCGGATTTTTACTACCTTGACGTTGATGCGATTTTCATTCAATTCTGTAATGGTCACTGTTTCACTCACATTCCCGCACTGGCGGTGTCGTATCAATAATGTCGCCCCGTAATTAAGGTCCCAATACGCTACTGCGCATGCGCACAAGACAGGCACGACCATAACAAATACCTCCAGCGGTAAGGTCAAAAATCCTCCCACGGGTTTCTGTTTTAACCCCTGTTTCCTGTTATAGCACTCTCTAAACAGCATTTATTCTCTGAGAAAGAGAAAAGAAAGGTTAGATCTACCATTACAGTGAGTGACGAGTAGTTATCTGTGCTAATAATGAGGAATAATGAGTGAGATGAGATATCGTCTCACGTGTTTCTGTGTTAACCTCCGTTTCCTGTTATAGCACTCTCCAAACAGCATTTATGCTCTGAGAAAGAGAAAAGAAATGTTATATCTACCATTACAGTGAGTGACGAGTAGTTATCTGTGCTAATAACGAGGAATAATGAGTGAGATGAGATATATCAATAGGAGAGACTAGTGTTCCTATTTTAACCTCTGTTTCCTATTATAGCACTCTTCAAACAGCATTTATGCTATGAGAAAGATTAAAGAAAGGTTAGATCTACCATTACAGTGAGTGAACATGAGTTATCTGAGATAATAACGAGGAATCGACTGCACCTGGAACTGTCGCCGATAGGAAATCTCGGCGAGAGTTCCAATTTTTCACGTCGGCGAGTTTTCCTTTATTCGGCGACAGTTCAAGTTCTTGATCTTGATATTACAGCACCCAATATATACATTTAATCGAATTGTACCCGTGTTTCTGCATTAAGGTATTGAATACCAGAAATAGCCATAACTGTTAAGCTAGGTTATGTTGGCCAGTTAACCAATGTCTAGGTTAGGTTAGTGAAGGAGGGGTTGAGCCTGGGTGGGCGCAGCCCAATTAGGTGAAACTGATCTATAGTTTTACTGATTGCAACAGCAGTGTCATTACTCATCATTTAATTTTGTCTTCAGATAATGGCTCCTGAAGGTGGCGTGGTTCGGGATCAGTGCGGGTTCACTTGGACCAAATCGCTCACTATGTCAAGACAGGGACATATTTAGAATCCGTGCAATCCAGTGAGAGAAGTGGTTTAAGGAAGATTTCTCACAATTTTGTGGTTGAAGGTAAGTTATGCCTCCTTTCCCTGGTTAAGATCAAACACATTGATTGATTTAATGCAAAAAAGGGGAAAATGTGCCAGACATCAGAGGTCATATGGCACTATGGTAAAGCATGAAAAAAAAGGAAAGGGTTATAGAGAGTGAAACGGTGATGGATGGGGAAAAGAATTTAATTTAATTAAATTAATCATAAAAAGGGGAAATGTGCCAGACCTCAGAGGTCATATGGCACTATAGAAAAACATACTAAAGGGGAGTGGTTAGAGAGAAAGAGTGAAACGGTGAAGGAAGGGGAAAGGAACGGATTGTTACAGCAGGATGGTTAGATTAGAGGAAGGATGTGTATTTGTTGGGGGAAGGAGATCTGAGATTGGGAATTGGGACAGGGGGTGAGTAAGGAAAGTTGCTTGGAGGCAGATAACATGAGGCTTATAGCAAGAAATCAGGAGACAAAGGTCTTATCTGTGGGAGCGGAAGTCGTGAATGTTCCATTGAAGAACAGACAGAGTCTAGAGGTTAGCGAGGGATGATAGTTGGAATGGTAGCGTCCAGAGTAGAGGGGTTAGCAGGATCAGGGATATCAGGTGGGGGATCAAGTGTATTAGGTGAGGACAGTCAGTTGGGTCCTGGGGGCGAGGGGACAGGGATGGATATTGTTGATACAAAAGGGATGCGCTCGTACAGCCAGGATGGAGGGGTAAGTTAAGAATAGACTTAACAGCGAGACTGTTATAGGTAGTAGAAGAGGGAGAGGACATAGGGTGATCAGAGGGAAGGGAAGAAGGGTGGAGTGGGGAGAATGATGGAGAAGGCGGGGAACAGGAACAATTACAATGTTGAATCCATTTTCAGTGGGGTTGCATGACTGGAATCCCACCAGTATTTAGTCAAGCCATTTTATATGCTTATTTCCAAGATACAACCTATTTATTAACCACTGGAATCCAATCCACTCTAGTTTATGTCTGTCTTTCACTCCAAGATGTGTAGGTTTATGTATGTTCAGATGTGTAGGTTTATATGTGACTCAAATGGCTGACTAATTCAAAATTGTTCTTTTGCAGGAGCTATGTTGTATTATTGTGGCAATAAAAGAGGCCGTAATGATCAGCCACTTGTCAAAAGACTAGTGGTGAAAAATGCACAAGAGGTGAAAGATGTCCTCAAAGAAATGCATTGTGGTGGTTCACACCTTGGAATCAAAGGCACACAGGCCAAAATCACCGCGATGTACTATTGGCTGACTATCACTCCTGATGTTACTGAATGGGTAAGTTATATTTTGAAGCTCTTTCTTAATGCCAGAGGTGAAGATGGGACTAGAGTTTTGGAGGGAATTTAATTATAGTATTGCAGGTGGATTTCAAAGCTGGAGTTTTGGAGGGAATTTAATTATAGTATTAACATAAGAACATAAGAACATAAGAAAATAAGGAAGCTACAAGAGGCCGCGAGGCCTACACGTGGTAGCTCCTGTCACCTAACACTACCTACATCCACCTTTCATCCCCATCCGCATGAACCTATCCAGCTCCCCTTTAAAGTAATCGTCCAGACCATTTCATCATTCCTGATTTAATGCAATCAAATCAAAGCCATTAACGAGTATATCAACAACACGTCGTCACTTTTTGTATCCAGTCAGCCGTTTTTAAATAATCCGCAATCAAAATCTGCAAATTCCCCGAGTTTTCAAAACGCTCTCAAGGTTTGCAGACGCTCAGGCTCAGGCTCGGTGACGTACCATCAGGGAGGCTCATCTTCCCGCGCTGATCAGAGAGGCACGTAAACACAGAGATAAATATAGTACTTGAAGATATTTGGGTGTTTCTGATAGATTTTTTTTGCTATATGCCACATGCATGCATCCTTTATGGGTGCAGCAAGACAGCTGTGCCTTTCGAGAAAAGTTTGCACACGGAAAGGAGTGGCGTGTGTAGGGTGATACACGCCTATAGTGTGTTGGGGCGAGCAGTTGTGTTGAGAAACGGCGCCCCCCGTAAGACTGACTCAGTCCAACACTATACCAGACCAGGTGGCCCTGTTAGACAGGGACGCCAGGACTGGCAGCAGCGGTGGACCACCACGACTGTGAGGCTTTGCCTCTTAACAAGACCAAGTAAACCAGTTGTGGAGTGGGCGTGCCCTGTGGTGAGAGACCCTGTGTTGGTGTGGCTGTCACACTTTCTGCCTTCCCGCCCGCATATTTTCCAACTCTATGCTGTAGTTAATGCTAGTATGTGGTTTCCGAGTAATGACGTTTGACTGTAGCTCCAAAACTAACCATAGGATTTTCTCGAAAGTACCTTCATTGTGATTCCCACACACACATGGTTTAATCTTATATACCAATCCATGTTTTGGAGAAGTGCCAGGTCCTCCTGCTGAACCTCAGGCTCTGCTAACACCTGTTCATCCACCTCGTACTCGGGCTCAAACATAGGATTCCATGACAATCTGAGGTTCGTTTTCCTCATAGTATACGCGACCAGCGTCATTTCTTTCGGTTTCAGATTGAGCATCGTTCTCTAGATGTCACAGCGACAGATTCACTGTCTGACACCGAAGTACAATCGCTCATCATAACATTTGCCGACAGGTGTCAGACAGAGTGTCTGCGGGCGTCCCTGTTCTGACGTCATCAATAACAATCGTAGCCCTGTTGGAGGGAAGATTTTTTTTTCGCGCGCTTTTTACAAAAGTCGTATTTTTACGGAAATAAGGCCTGGAAATCAATTATTTTTGGTGGATTAGGTGTTTTGAATATTCAAGGTGCAGGTATTGCAGGTGGATTTCAATGCTGGAGTTTTGGAGGGAATGTATTTATAATATGGCAGGTGGATTTCAATGCTGGAGTTTTGGAGGGAATGTATTTATAGTATGGCAGGTGGATTTCAAAGCTGGAGTTTTGGAGGGAATTTAATTATAGTATTGCAGGTGGATTTCAAAGCTGGAGTTTTGGAGGGAATTTAATTATAGTATTGCAGGTTGATTTCAATGCTGGAGTTTTGGAGGGAATTTAATTATAGTATTGCAGGTGGATTTCAAAGCTGGAGTTTTGGAGGGAATTTAATTATAGTATTGCAGGTGGATTTCAATGCTAGAGTCGTAAATGTAATATAGTTGGAAGCGAGGTTTGTATGCGTGGTATGCCAGGAAGATATAATAATGGAGAATAAATGACAGTGTTATGTATTGAACCGAGAAATGGTGATTTGAACGACTTTTTTTAAGGAGTTAAAATATTTTTAAGTTTCACTCAGCTAGCAACATGGTGTCATTAGCAAACTGACATGGTAGCACAACCAACCCCACTCTTTTGAGCCTTGCAACGTTTCCCAACTTAGCTATCATTTAGCCTCTTACAACCATCCTTATAAGAAGTAGTAAACAATCATGGATACCTCACACATCTGTCCTTACATCTGAGTTGGAGGTTAATTAATGGAATATGTCATGAGAGACAAAATGAGCGATAATTTCTACCATAATCAAAGGGTTGCGTTGAGAAACAGATGTTCATGCTTCACAACCTTCTTGATTGTTTAAGTTTGGTAAAACAAAAAATGCAACTATTTGGGAGCGGTGGGTGGATGTATTCTTTCTTGACTTGCAAAAACATTCCATTAAAGTAATCGTTCAGACCATTTCATCATTCCTGATTTAATGCAACCAAATTATAGCCATTAGCGAGTATATCAACAATATGTTGTCACTTTTTGCATCCAGTCACCCGTTTTTTCAACAAAAAGGGTCCGGACGATTAATTTCAGTTCTACTTGAACATCTCGTCAGCAAAACGAGGCATCCTAACTTCCTAGTTCATGGTTGTGTAATGTGTAGGCATGTGTAATGGGATGTTTATACATAATTCCTTTATGAATTAGTCTTATATGGTTATTGATTCAAGCAATAGTGTCGTGCCTAGATTCTTGATCGTGTATTCTGCTGTATTCCGATGTCATGACAAGAACTTGATAACTTTGTTGTTCTTCAATTTTTTGTCGTTGTGGAGACTTCAGACTGGATACCCGAAGGGAGGATGGTAGCTATGTCATGCAAATGATACTGGTCCCATGTTTTTTCCATTCAGTTGTCAACTAGGTTCTGATGTCCTGGCAGGTATTCATCCACAAACAACCGTTTCAGGGTCTTATATGAGAAATTTGTGACATTTTCAGATCCAGACCTGTCCCACGTGTCAGTTTTACAAAAAAATACAAACACAAGGAACATAAATACATCCCATCAAGGCTGAGGGGAGATGGGAAGTAGATAGATAGATATTATAGTTTTAAGGCGCCGCAACTGCGGGGCTATTGACGCCTGCTTACATAAAATACACGAAAAGTAAAATTAAAAAACAAAATTTAAGATAGAATAAAAATATTTAAAATAACAAAATACAGAAAAGAACAATAGTACATTAAAAACAATAATAAGTGAATATTAAAAACCTCATAACTTGTTGAGAAGGCCAGCCCTCTCAATAAAGGTATGGACTTCGTGTCCCGGAGAGAAACATCTCTCTCCCAATGCCAGGGAGAGGCGGTAGGCACCGTCCGACCCCCGACACCGGGACAAAAATTGCTCACGTAGGTCCCCAAGACTAGGACACTCGACCAGCAAGTGCCGCACAGTTAAGGGGACCAAACACTCATCACAGTAAGGAGGGTGGCCCCCCTCCATGAGGAACCCATGTGTATATAGTGTGTGATCAATACGCAATCGTGCCAAGGCAGTCTCCCATCTCCGGGAGAGACCGCAGTAGCTCCAGTCCTCGATACTTTGGCGTATGGTGCGTAGTTTATTTTGCCCTATAGTAATCCAACGTTCCTGCCAACTGGTGTGGACTGATCTATGGATTGCCGATCGTAGGTCCATAGCCGGCACTGCAAAATGTGATAGAGCTGGTCTTCTAGCTGCAGCTTTTGCCAAGGCATCAGCTTCTTCATTACCGGCAACACCTACATGTGCCGGTACCCAACAAAAGCTGACCGTCCGGCCTCGCCTCTTGAGCAGATAAAGCCATTCCAGGATGGCATTGACCAGCGGATGGGGAGAATGAAAATTACATAGTGACTGAAGAGCACTACAAGAATCACTAAAAATTGTAAAAGAGACATCCGGAAGAGTAAGAATAGCCATGAGAGCATATAAAATAGCACTTATTTCAGCCGTAAAAACAGATGAAACACTTGAAATGCTGACGCCTTTGTTAAATGATGGGAATACGACACCGTATCCAACTCCTACGTCTGATTTGGAACCATCAGTAAAGACAGGGACAGAACCCTGATGTGTGCAATAGTGGTCTAAAAATTGGGCACGCTCAGCCTGAGGAGGTAAAGACCCTTTTGAGAGCGGAAGGCTTTTGCAGAAGGACACTTCTGGGAGAAGCCATGGCCCGGGACTCTCGTAGGTCTATGCGGGCAGATCCGTAAAGCAGGGAAGGATAGCATCTCCATAATAGCTTTTAATCGGAAACCAAGGGGCTTTGGTAAGCTTCTTCGCTCATGGTAAATTTGCGAACCTAAATCACAAGACACAGCACGACAAGCTATTGAGTCAGGGAGGCGTTGGAGGCGATACCAACACCTTAACATGAGGGACTGGCGTTGAAGATCTAATGGGAGGACACCAGCATCCACCAATAGACTTGGGATGGGAGATGACCTAAACGCCCCGGTTGCCAGACGGACACCAGCATGGTGTACCGAATCCAACATCCGCAGTCGAGTGGGTGTGGCAGAGGAGTACACTTCACATCCATATTCAAGCTTCGAAAGGATAAGTGAGCGATGTAGATATAGGAGTGTAGCGCGATCAGCTCCCCAGCTGGTGTGCGAGAGGACTTTCAGTAGATCCATGGTTCGAAGACAGTCAGTCTTGAGAGCACGAAGGTGAGGTACCCAAGTCAGTCTATTGTCAAAAATGAGTCCTAAAAACCGGGTCTCTTCCCTACATGGTATTCTCTTATCGTAAAGATACAGGTCTGGGTCGGGATGAATCCCACGGGTTCTGCAAAAATGAACCGCTACAGTCTTCGCTGGAGAAAACCGGAAGCCACGATTAATCGTCCATTCACAAACTTTTTCTATAGCAAGTTGAAGTCTTCTCTCTGCAACTGACATCCTGGAAGCAGCAAAAGAGATTGATAAATCATCCACGTATAATGTACTAACAATCCCCTCTGGCAGTACATCAACAATACCATTGATGGCCACAGCGAACAGAGCTACACTCAAGACGCTGCCTTGTGGGATGCCACCTGGAAGCAGGTGTTCAGAAGACAGTATGTTGCCAACTCGAACTCTAAGAACCCGGTTGGCTAGGAAACTCTGGAGGAAACCAAGGCAAACGACCTCTTAGTCCAAACTCCATCCAGAGACTGCAAAATACCGTGTCTCCAAGCTGTGTCGTAAGCCTTCTCAAGGTCGAAAAAGATGGTCACATGGTGTTGTCGAGAGGCAAATGCCCCGCATATGGATGACTCTAAGGAAATAAGCGCTTCCGTAGTGGAGTGATGCTTACGGAATCCACACTGAGAACGGGAGAAAAAGTTTTCCCGTTCCAAAAACCATATAA
The DNA here is from genome assembly GCA_016584305.1 of Chionoecetes opilio. Taxonomy (NCBI): domain Eukaryota; kingdom Metazoa; phylum Arthropoda; class Malacostraca; order Decapoda; family Majidae; genus Chionoecetes; species Chionoecetes opilio. Next base: position 12,576 of record JACEEZ010021971.1, read on the forward strand.
GTCGACTATTTATCAGTTTTTCGAATAACTTACACACACAAGAAGTTAGGGATATGGGGCGGAAATTCGTCGGTAGTGAGTGGTCCTTCCCAGGCTTAGGGATCGGGATCACCACCGCCACACCCCAGCTACTTGGGAAGGTTCCTTCAATCCATATTCTATTATAGATGCTCAACAAGAAATCTAGAGCCTCAGGAGATGGGAAGTGCTGGGTGTGGACCTTATAGGCCCCTTTAAGATGACACCAAAAGGGAATAAGTTTGTCATCACGATGACGGATTTATTCACCAAGTGGGTGGTGGCCTACCCACTAATAGACAAATCCGGCCCCAGTGTTGCCAAGGCCTTGATGAAAATGATATACGCCTATGGCCCACCATCAAAGATTACCACTGATCAAGGCCGAGAATTTGTTAATGAGGTAAATGTATGAGAAATTATGTGAATAACCAAAAAAAATGTAGAGAAGCTCCTGGCATAATCAATGTCAACTATTTTTGTGGTTTTTTTTTGGTAATGGATATATCAACAAATTTCTCTTATCATGCTAGCAATTCATTATCATTAGAATTCTGAAAGTCACGTGTTTTATGTGTTTGTCACCTCATGGTAGCTTGCCAGTCAGCTCGGTGACGTGCACTATGTGCCTTGATTTCTTGGTCCTTCCTCAAGACCTCGTCCTTTGTATTCTTTGGTCTACCTACTGGCACCCCACCTTTAGCAGTCCTTCTGCCTTCTGAGTGACACTATAACTTCATAATAACCTGTCCCAGTATTAACTCTTAACATTTCTTATGGCCACCAGACCACATCTTTACTGCCTGACCATACAGTCATTGGTCAACCTTTTATGAGACTGATTTATATGTAACTTCTAGTTTATCTTGTGCTATCTTGTCATTTATTGAATCATGTTATTTTTCAAGGTCAACAAGAATGTATTAGCCCTATTCAATATCAAACATCTGGTGGCCTCACCCTACCACCCCCAAACCAATGGTCAAGATGAGAGGACCAATCAAACACTCAAGACTGCCATTTCAAAACTGAGTAATGAAGCGCATGACAACTGGGATGAGTAAGTATAATGACAGTCACGTGCTTGATTTGTAAGGATATGTTAGCCATAGGCTACAGTAAATGCTCTCGTATCCATACGAGCTATATTACTTGAGCTATGACAGGATAAAAAAACGTTTAATCTCAAATGGTAAACAGCCAAGGAAAACCATTATCTTGGTCCAATTCCATAAACAATCTTGATTGATTGGTATCCCCAATTCAGCATATAGTGCAGAACTTAGCCTGAAACGCTCACAATATGTAAGCCAGAATGTTCATAATCATCAATCAAATCTGAGATTTTTTAATTAAATGTGTTGTGTGGAGCTCATAAACTGACAGCACTTGGATAATTATAACAAACCTTACAAGAAATGAGGACCACACTCGATAAAGTGCGGATAGTGGCTGTTAGCTCAATAAATATTTTGAGTAGTAGGAAGGAAGCCATCAGTAGCCACCAAGACAAATAACTCTCATAATGATGAACAGACTTTGGGTAAATAAGTGTGGATACGATGGTGTTTACTGTAGTTAAATAGTGGAAAGTGAGTGACGTGTGGTGGTTTCATGATACAGAGTAATAATTCTTGCCACTATATTCTTTGTGGCCTGTTATAGGTTGTTCTATTTAATTAGATAATAACTTATATACTTTATAAGGTTTTAGGTCTTATGTAATTTAGAAGTCCTGAATTGCTAGCGCCACATCGAATATTAACTGCAGTGTGTAGTTAAATGTTTTCTTCAATCAAGTTATCGACCATTGAATATACAAGGCATCCAGGCATCTTGGTCAAGGTATGAAAAGGAATTTCTATAATATAATCAATCATTGTAGACTGCTACAGTATAAAATATTCAGTGATCAGAGTATCAGTTAGAGGCATCTTGGCCACATGCTACCACAGTGAGATAGTTAAGACATTTTTGATGACAACAATACACACCATGGGTTTATTTATAGGATTTTGAGGTCTGCCGTCTATGGCATTAATAGTACAGCTTCTTAGCACATAATTTCAGATCGATTGTTCAAATTGGGGATAAAAGCAACGCACTTGGTATAATTTTTAATATGGGATATACTAAACAATATATAGGGTGGACCCCAACAAAATGGATCCGGGTTAAGGGGGTGTGGCGCTAAAAACAAAATGGCGCCCTGAAATACCGAAAAATATACTTTGGGACATATCTCTGCTTCTAATTTCGGTTTTGAGTGGTTTAAAATGCTAACCTATAGTTTATGGACATACCCAATCCATTAAGATATATAGCTACATGATTGGATGAATATCTAATATACATATTTCAAAATGGCGCCCATTTTGCACGAAATGACGCAGTTTCGACTGCTAAATTTGACATGCCACTTTACACATGCCTAAATAAAGTGTTTTTTACATGATATGTATGAAAATAATCACACTTAAAATGTACCATACAGACACAAAAACATCAATGAAAGTGTGGGTATTCTAGCTGGTGTTTCTAAACTTGATGTACAAATGGGGGACGGGCCTTTTTCCAAAATACTGTCCCCCAGCATAGATGTAACATTGAATTTTTTGTACGATGTTTGTTGCTCTTTTAAAATAATAAAAGCGAAAGTGTGTGGCCCCGTCTGTCTGCGTCCGCGATAGGTGCCGCCCCCAGTCCCCCAATCCCTCTATGGCACAGTTTTGGAACCACTCGACCAGGGGGTTTTAAGCCCACTTATAGATGATCCGTCACTTTTTTTTTTTTTACAACTATAGCGAAATTTGGGAAAAAAAAATGGGGGTTTTGCGAAATTGGGGCCCCCTTGATGTAGGGTGTGGGAAAAGGGTGAGTGAATGGGGGGGTGATGGGTAATGGGTGTGGGGTGAGGGGGTGGTGAATGGGGGGGGGGGGTTTTGGGGTGATGGGTGAGGAAATAGGTGGGGGTGATGGGTAATGGTGGTGAATGGGTTGGGTGATGGGTAATAGGTAGGAATGGGGGGGGGGGTGAGGGGGTAATGGGTATGAATGGGTGGGGGGGAGGGAAAAAGGCGTTAAACATCTTTTTACTCCTTTTTTTCGGAAATTTTTGAAGGGGCTATCTGGGGGTCTGTTTTTGGGTGGGCCAAAGGGCCCACCAAACAGGTGGGGGGCCAAAGGTGGGCTTTGGGCCCCCAAACACGGTGGGGGGCCAAAGGGCCCCACCAATAGCCCTCCGCAGGATAGCCAAAACCCCCCCCCGGGGCGGATTTCTGGCTATGTAATAATGCGATATCTAAAAAAAAGAAAAAAAAGGCCAAAAAATCAATCAATAAATAAACCCTTTTTCTCTTCTCCTCTCTCTCTCTCCTCTCTCTCTCCTTCTCTTCTCTCTCTCTCTCTCTCTCCTCTTTTCCCCTTCACCTAGGCCCCAACAAACCCCGTTGCCGCTATTTTTGCCAGCTTAGGGGTAACTTTCCCCTACCAAAAAAATGTTTTTTCATATAAAGGATACACTTTTTATCTTTTGGAAATGTTTGTTCTAAATATTATCAAAAAAAAAAACATAAAAACCAAAAAAAAGCCTTATGAACTCCAAGAAATATCATGAACTTAAAATTCATCTAAAAACTTCCCTTAAAAATTTTGCGAGAAACTATTTACTGGAGAAAATTTAAAAGAACGGAATTTCTTTGCTTTTCCCTTGGGTATATTTTTTTCTGTAAATGCATTAGACAGCTAAATTTCGTTAAAAAATAAATAAACACATGAAAAACGGTATTTTTTTTTCCCATTTTAAAATTATTGTAGTTAAAATTAAAGGGTAAACATTGGGCCCAAATGGTTTAAAAAATTTTTTTTTTGACAGACAACATAAATATAATATATAGTTCCAGCTCCCTTATAAATATCATGTTTAAAATTTTTGTTTCAGCAAAGTCTCCCTCCCCCGGGGGGTAAGGTTTTTTGTACCCCCTGGTGGTACAGGGACCCCCAAAGGGACCATTCTTTTAAATGCTGCTCTAGTATTTTCACATCGGGGAGTATCATATACCAAAATATCAGGAACGGGGTACTTCAGGGGCCCGGGGGGAAAATAAAAGTACCAAAAGAAAGTAGCTGAGCACTAACTAAAGGTTGAAAGAAAAAATTTTAGAAAATATTTATGCGCTACCTTATTTAGCCGTCCCTTTTTGTAAATTGATTTATTGTTTCAGATTTATGTTAATTTATGCAGAATGATCGAGGACGATGGTGGCCCTAGTTGTATTTTTTTTTTTAATATTTAAAAAGGGGGTGTCAAAAAACCCGGGTTTTTGGGAAATAAAAGGTGTGTGAAACCAGATGGTCGCCGCAATAGCCCGCGGGGGGGTCACTCATCACAATCCAAACGGGATACGGGACTCCGCTCTCTAGGTATATATCACTCTATGGTGGCTTTTTATTCCCCTTTTTTAAAAATTTTTAAAAAGGCCCCTTTTAAAAAAACATTGTATACTTTAAAAACAGTGAAAGGGGAGAAAAAATGTACAAATAATGAAAAAGAGGGTCAATCGACCGAGAGTATCAGGGGCCGAATAAATGATATTACGAAAAAAACAACTTACTATTTTTTGTTTACATCAACGACTAGATAGTGGGATTACAGATATTTTCAGTATGTTTGCTGATGATACTAAGTAGGTAGGATTATTGATCAAGTCTGATAAAAAACGGTTAGCAGGGAAAAAACCGCCCCCGGGCATTTGGGTTTCCAGTCTCTCGAATTAGGAAAAACTGAAACTCGAGAAATCCCAGTGGTCGTGGCAGTTTTAACTCAAAGGTTGGTCTACTGGGGTTTTTCCCTCCGCGACTAAATATTTTTTCATAAATTAATTTTCGCGATAAACATTGATGTACCGCATCTGAAAACCAAAAAATATAGTTCTTCTGTTGTTCTACAAATTTTATATGGATGCATCATTACGATGGAACGTTCTATAATAGCAATTTAATGAAAATTTACTCGCCTCGTGTAGCAAAGCTTAATATATTTTTTACATGTATATTATGGCATTTTAAAATTTGGGCGATGTTCACACTGTTTTCTAAGAAAAGTACTGCTGCGTCGGGCAAACGCTTGTCCAAAATACAATAAGCAATGCCTTGGAAAACGAAGAATAAGGAATGCCGAAATCGCTTGCTGCTGCGACAATGTAGGTTATAATTGTGGAGGCGATACGCCGCGGCGGGGAGTGGTGGGCGGGGAGATTGTGGCGGGGAGATTGAATCAAAACATTGCCACTTTCACGCGTCGACTCATTGCACTTCCAGGCTTTCTATCTGATTGATACACAATAATAACAGGAAAATATGACTGCCTAGGTATAGATAACTTCTAAACATTCGTTATTGACTATATAATATCATAGAGTAGCATTTACCTCGCCTCCTCACTATAACCTCCTTGGTTATTTGGTTATATACAATGTTTTACAGAATCAGGCTTCTATACAATATACATATAGAAGAAATCGTTTTTAATATTATACTTGTGTGTTTTAAGTGCAGTGGAAGAAGCCCATATTTTTCTTTCAAGTTGACCAACTTTTCACCAAATGGTGAGTTAAAAACTGCCAGGACCACTGGCATTTGGGAGTTGCAGTTTCTCTCTAATTAGAGAGATCGGGAACTCGAATGCCAGGGGTCGTGGCAGTTTTAACCCCACTTTTTTTATAATAATTGGTCTACTGGAAAACAAAATATGGGCTTTTTCCCACTGCACTTAAAACACAAAAGTATAATATTAAGAACGATTTTTTCTATATGTATATTGTATAGAAGCCTGATTCTGTAAAACATTGTATATAACCAAATACCAAGTAGGTTATAGTTGAGGAGGCGAGGTAAATGCTACTCTATGATATTATATAGTCAATAACGAATGTTTGAAGTTATCTATACATAGGCAGTCATATTTTCTGTTTTTTATTGTGTATCAATCAGATAGAAAGCCTGGAAAGTGCAATGAATCGACGCGTGAAGTCGTAATGTTTTGATTCAATCGCCCCGCCACAATCTCCGCCCCCCCCCCCCACCACTCCCCGCCGCGGCGGTGTTTTCCTCCACAATTATAACCTACATTGTTTGCAGCAACATGCCGATTTCGGCATTCTTTATTCTTCGTTTTTCCAAGGCATTGCTTATTGTATTTTGACAAGCGTTTGCCAGACGCAGCAGTACTGTCTTAGAAAACAGTGTGAACATCGCCCAAATTTTACATGCCACAATATACATGTAAAAAATATATTAAGCTTTTTCTACTCGAGGCGAGTAATTTGCATTAATTTGCTATTATAGAACGTTCCCTCGTAATGCATGTCATCCATATATTAGTAGAACAACAGAAGAACTATTTTTTTGGTATTCAGATGCGGTGCATCAATGTTTATCGCGAAATTAATTATGAAAAATATTAGTCCCCCGGAGCCAAAACAGTAGACCAACCTTTGAGTTAAAACTGCCAGCGACCCCTGGGATTTCTCGAGTTTTCAGATCATTGGAAAATTTGGGAGAGTGGGTGATTTGTTCCCCCCCCCCCCCCTTGTAGGGGATATTGTCCGCTCATCAAAGGTGGGTACGTAGGGATGTGTATATATAGTTGTAGTGGGGGGTATTAGTTAAGGTAATTTGAGTAAATGATAAGTACTGGGAAAATATAAATTAACATTCCCAGTAATATTAAGCATTGCACCTTGGTTGGGGCACCCGGGTGATTGGCCGCCCCCCATTGACCCAACCCACCGGGAATTGTCACGTGGCGGGGTTTTTTGTAGCGGCCCCTGGCCCCCCCGGGGTGCATACACTCCAACCCTATGAGGATAACATCTTTATCTTAAAAATAAAAGCAAAGTGTGCCCCTGTCTGTTGTGTGTCCGCGATAGGTGCCGCCGTGGCGCACCTATCCACCCATTTCCAGTGGCGCAATCCCCCCATATGGCACAGTTTTGGAACCGGCGAGCAGGGAAGGTTTTAAGCCCACTTATAGGATATCCGATCACTTCTTGTTTTCTTTATTTTAGCACCTATTTGCGAGAATTTTGGAAAAATGGGGGTTGCGGAATTTGGGGAAAACTTTGATTAGGTGATGGGTAATGGTAGTGAAAAGGGTGGGGTTATGGTAATGGGGGTTTGGGGGGGTGATGGGTAGGGAATGGTGGGGGGTGATGGTAATGGGTGTGTGGTATGGGTAATGGGTGAGTGAATGTGTGGGGGGTGATGAGTAATGGTTGTGGGGGGTGATGGGTAAATGGGTGAGTGAATGGGGTTTGGGGGTGAATGTGAATGGGTTGGCGTTAATACATGCATTTCTACATCCATGATTTCAGAAAGCTTAGAAGGGGGCCTATCTTGGAGAGGTCCTGTGTTTGGTGTGGTGGTGGGTGGCGGTGGGTGCCACCAACACAGGTTGGTGGTCCGAAGTCCCACCAACTAGCCCTCCGCAGGAGCTAGCCAAAAAGTCCTCCCGGAGGGCGGCTTTGCGGCCTAGTTAAATAATACCTGGATTTGTATCGTATGAGATAATTTGTATATAGACTCTTTGCACATAGTGTTACAAAACAATAACACTTTTGGTAAAATACGACACAAGTGATTATATAATCCGCCGCGTCCAAGATTTGAAAACGGGCGGTATAATGAAACCCCGCCTGAACGATACAACCAAATATCAAAGCACACCGCTTTCCGTTCCTTCCTCCTCCTTCCGTCTCTGTCCATCACGGGTGCCTCGATCCACGTTGACAACTTCGGATAACCAGACCATGCAGTTGTATCAAGGGCCTACAGTCAATTTTAAACCCTACTATCCACCGATAAGTATCCTAGTTAGTTGATTAGTTGGGGTATTGTGTCGGGATGAGATAGACGATGGGTTTCGTATAGGTAAGACCTCAAATTAATATGTACTTATAGCATAAATTTCTACAGTTATGTCCCGGAGAGAAACACCTCTCTCCCAATGCCAGGGAGAGACGGTAGGCCCGTCCGACCCCGACACCGGGACAAAAATGCTCACGTAGGTCCCCAAGACTAGGACACTCGACCAGCAAGTGCCGCACAGTTAAGGGGACCAAGCAATCATCACAGTAAGGAGGGTGGCCCCCCTCCATGAGGAATCCATGTGTATAGAGAGTGACCAATACGCACTCGTGCCAAGGCAGTCTCCCATCTCCGGGAGAGACCGCAGTAGCTCCAGTCCTCGATACTTTGGTGGATGGTGCGTAGTTTATTTTGCCCTATATTATTCCATCGTTCCTGCCAACTGGTGTGAACTGATCTATGGATTGCCGAGCGTAGGTCTGTAGCCGGCACTGCAAAATGAGATAGAGCTGGTCTTCTAGCTGCAGCTTTTGCCAAGGCATCAGCTTCCTCATTACCGGCAACACCTACATGTACCGGTACCCAACAAAAGCTGACCGTCCGGCCTCGCCTCTTGAGCAGATATAGCCATTCCAAGATGGCATTGACCAGCGGATGGGGACAGTTAAAATTACATAGTGATTGAAGAACACGAAAAGAATCACTAAAAACTGTAAAAGAGACATCCGGAAAGGTAGGAATAGCCATGAGGGCATAAAAAATAGCACTTATTTCAGCCGTAAAAACAGATGAAACACTTGGAAGGCTGACGCCTTTGTTAAACGATGGGAATATGACACCGTATCCAACTCCTTCGTCTGATTTGGAACCATCAGTAAAGACAGGGACAGAACCCTGATGTGTGCAATAGTGGTCTAAAAACTGGACAGCGCTCAGCCTGAGGAGGTAAAGAGCCTTTTGAGAGCGAAAGGCTTTTGCAGAAGGAGACTTCTGGGAGAAGCCATGGACCGACTCTCGTAGGTCTATGCTGGCAGATCCGTAAAGCAGGGAAGGATAGCGTCTCCATAATAGTTTTAATCGGAACCAAGGGCTTTGGTAAGCCCTTTTCGCTCATGGTAAATTTGCGATCCTGAATCACAAGGCACAGCACGGCAAGTCAGGGAGGCGTTGGAGGCGATACCAACATCTTAACATGAGGGACTGGCGTTGAAGATCTAATAGTGTGGTATGCCATGTATTCCCGTAGGATTTTTGTGCTAAAATTGATTTTTTTGCAGTTCTGGCTTCTATGGGGATAAAATTTAAAGAAAAAGAGGGGGTCCCATTTTCAGCCCCCTCCCCCCTTTCGGGGGGGTCATTCTCTTTTGGCACCCCCAGGTTTGGGTCTCTGGTAAACTAAGAAACTTTCAACATTTTTTTTTTTTACAGCACGTGAACTACTGATTTCCTACTAAATTTTGGATGCTGTGTCGGGTTCTGTATCTAAATTTCTCTATCACGTCCGATTTGGTATAACCAAAACCTCTTTTTTTCGTTTTTTTTCTCACCCCTTCTTTACAAACCGTCAAGCTACTTTTCCATGCCACGTTTTATCTGGGCATCTTAAAAAATGTTAACGGGGTTTTGTTTTTCCCCTTTTATTCGGGCTTAAACAGACAGTGGAGTTCCACTGGCGGTTTTCCACCCCTGCCCCCAACCATCCCCCCGGTTAGTATTAGCGAACGTCCGTTTTGCGATACTGTAAAAATCGGACGTAAAATCAATCAGTTTTTCATAAATGTCCATATTTAAATGCCCTCCCAAATGCGTTGCGCAATCACTGCCATGCATTTCAGGGGGAGTACAGGGCAAGCCATTCTTCAAGCACTACACCTTTTTCCCCCTTGCCCCTTTTTGAAACCACTTTTGACGAGTTCAACTACAGCTTGGGGCGGCGGGAAAGCTTCAGGGGAAACATACACGCCTTTCCCCAATTTCCATCCATTTTTTTTAAATTTGCAGGAAGGGTTGGACAATTTTTCGGGGTATGACTTGTCCCGCATTGTCATGTAGTTTGCACCCCTGATGGGGGGAAGAAATGCAACGAGTTGGTGGAAGCTTTTCCAAAGTTTTTGACCGAAACAGCTCCACCGAGTGATGTAGGGTTGTTTGGACCTTTTAAACTTTTAGCATGACACACAAAATCTCCAACGCTTTCACCTGCGTGGTAAGCTCGTCTTGACCAAACTCGGCAGGAATGAAAGGGCCCCAAATGTTTTGAAGCGTAAATGGAAAGGTCATCATCATCAAGCTTTAGGATGCTCTACCCATGTTTTTCTTTGAATTTCTAAAATGCCTCCCCAAATCGCCCTGAGAAGTTGTGACTTTGCACGCCAATACCTCCCACTCTTTCAAAATTCTTTTTCCCCGTTTCTTCTTCCTTTGCCTGTATGAAACTTCAGAATATAGTAATGCTATCGTCTGGAGGCGATAAGATCAAAAAGGAGCGGATAGTCATGTCGGGCGACCATACGCAGTCTTTCTGGCAGCACCACAGCTGTAGAGGAATTACTTGGTTTTTGGAATCATTGTACCTCTTCATGTTATACATACTAAAAACCTATCCTTGATATATCATGTACACACAACGAAACAAATGTTTTTGCTTAAAAATAGTCAAGCAGTCCTTGGCCAAACGCTGGGGGGTTTCCGCTTTGTTTTTGATGCTGAAAGTAACTCCTTAATGGCATGGTGACTTCTTTTCGGGATAACCGTACTCAATGGATGTGGTTGATCGCTTCTCCGGGGTCTTGTTTTTCAACGCAGATCCAAATCGTCAAAACACAGCCCCTCATCATGCTTGTCATCATTGTCTCTATCGTTTGTTAAAATCTCCTGAGGTTGAAATCTTCAGCATATTTGGCTCTTTGTCTATTCTGAAACCCTTGCATCAATGTGAAAAATTTTAACGGGAGGATTTTCCTCCCCTATGTCTGGTACGGGGAGGAACTAAAGGGGATTCAACCGTGGCCTTCAATGCATGCATCAGACGGCCCTTTGTCAGTTGGGATGTACAAAGATCTATAAAACAGCACCAAAGGGGGGCACTGTTGCATCTCGTACTTGCCAAATTATTTCCTCAATTTTGGCACAACCGGTCGGTTTCCCCCTAACATGAGAATCTGCCCAGAAAATTCGATCCCACGCAATTTTGGGATGTTTTCCCCAAATGCGTACTTTTGTTTATCCATCCAACTTGAATCCCTTAAATTTGACTTCTTAAATTTGTCCCCCAACCGGAGATTTGATTTTGGTAGTTAGACTTTCCCCAAACGAACTCCTAAATCGCTTCGCCCTTTTTCTGCATAAGCAAATATCATGTTTTTGCTCCCCGGAAAGGCTGATAAAACTAAACTTTTAATGGTGTCTTTCCCTAAAGGGGTTTCTGTGCAGGGGAACCTTTGATTGGGGATCTTTAGGGCATTCTCTCTTGACCTCAGTGAAATCTGTCCAACACTGGAAATGCTCTGTGCGTTCGGTGACCTGGAAACTTTTGGGAACTCTAAAGATACTCTAAACGATAGGGGCAGGAAAGGGTGTAGTGGTGACGATCGATTGAGAGCAGCTTCATCTCTGCTGATCCTCCCAAATCCCCCGTGTCCCTTTAGTTTCTTGATTTCCTGTTCGAGTGCCTGATCTGTGGCGAATTCGTGAAGGGATCTCTGTTTTGCAAAAACAAAGCACCGGACAAATGCTTCCATTTTTTCAGGCTCATTATCTTCCACCCATTTTTGGAAAGTGGCGGGCATCATCGAGCGTAATTTAAAGACCCCGTGCGAAAAATACTTGATCAGGTTCCCGGGAAGAAAGATAATCTGCCGTCCCTGGGCGGCAAGAGCTGACAAATGAAGAAGGCTTTCCACTTGATCGAGGTAGCTAAAAGGGAATTCTCAAACTCCCATGTTTTCATCCTCCTCCTGGTTTCACATTTCCAGCGTACCATGATTGAATTTTCATGTCTTGTCTATCGGGGTTCGTGAATGAAGCTTCTCCTTAAAAGCATTGCCCGGACACTAAGGGGCCTTTTGAAAGAGGGGATAATATGACTCAAACCGCATCATCAAAATTGCTAGACTGATTGTGATGGGGTTTCGATCCCTTTTTGTATGCTTTGCCACTAAAGTCCCACAAAGGCTGCTGATGTGTATGCACCCTTTCAATGGCACATATTCCAGGCCCTGCCTCATCTTTTTCCCGAGACTGTAAACAGAAAATGCAATATGGAGAGCTCCTGCCCTTTGGGACCCAAATTGGTGCCCCCACTGCTGCTAAATTTTTCAAAGCACGTAAATATAGGTCTGGTCCATGTTATAAAAGTTTTTCTCTGTGGACCATGACATGGCAGAGTTTCCCTGGCTAACCGAAGAACAGTGTAAAATCCCATAGTCAGTGGGTTGGTCTTGAAAAATGGAGCGATCACCTTTTACTTCGTGCGTTTTTTGGGCTGTGATGATGGGATAACACAGAGATTTGGTAGCAGCCAAGTTGGCACCATCTTTCTTGACCATTTCCTGGTTGGTTTGCTTTTTCCTTGACTGTAGTATAGCTCGACTGGATGCTCTCATGGGGGACTCTTCCATTCCTTTGCATGTCCTGTCCTTGTTTTTTCCTTCGTGACTCATTTTAGTGAAACCCAAACATATCCGTGCCATCATCAGTTCAAAGGGATTTTTCAAATCCCAGGGGTTGAGTGAAAGTCTTTCTAAATTTCTTTCCCCTTTCCCCCTTTCTAACCGATAATCTCAAAGGAGTGGTTTTATACTGGTTCTTGCACCATGTTCCGTCAAAGGCCCCAGGGTTTTGTGGAGGCTTTTCGGTATTTCAAGTGGTCGGGGTTTTGAACTCTCCATCTTTATCTTGCTGGGAACATAACCCCTGTGTGGAAGGTTCCCTTCCCCCTCGGTGTGTCTTTCCCGAGGTCAATATTATCGATCGCAAACCAGTGTTCAGGCCCTTTTTTCAAAGTTTGGGAGACAAAATCCACCAGCCTCCTTCATCCCCGGGGGCCTCTGCTCAAACCCTTTCTCTAAATCAAGATGTGAAGGGTACTCCCAAAATTTCACACTGAGAGGTTTTCAACAAGATTCTTGTCACGCCTCTAAAAACGCAAGGGGGAAAACCGATTGACAAGGGGGCTGGGCTTTTTTTCGGAAGGGACTGTCTTTTTTTGTCTGATGTTTCACCGGGGATCAGTCCGAGTATTTTTGGGCAAGGAACTCATGAAAAGTCGACTTTTTTTCCCCTCCTGGGCTCGTTCCGACACTTTGACAACATGGACCAAAGAGGGGGTGACTCATAAAAAACTGGAGTAAAGACGGGTTTTCAAAATTACTGAAGCTGCCTGTAACGACCAACTGCGTTTTTGCGATCTCTTCTCGCAAAGGTTGGGGACATTCTTCATGACCAACTATCTCATCATCATTCTCATTTGGGGCCTTAATCCATGGGCCCTCGTGACTGCGTGGGGAGCCAAGACGGTCAGGCTCATTCCGTCTTAGGATGTGACAAAATTCACTTCTGGAAAGGGGCTCGCTGAGATCTTTTGAGGTTTTCCCATGTTTCTCACTCTCATTTCTCCACACGTATTTTTTAAAATTACAAGTGCATCATTTACCTCGCAATGCTCAGTGTAAAATCCTCGTCACTCAAAGGGGTTTTGAAAAGCGAGGACCAATTGTGCATCACATACTGAGCAAAGAGTGGGACATTACTTATCTGCCTCGTTGATATTTGCTTCAAAACGCAAACATTCCGATGTAGTGCTTTTCAAGAGCTATGCGTCGCCGGGTTCTTCAAAGGGCCCTACTGAAACTCTAACATGGTCATCTGGGGGTTTTTTGCTTGATCTGTAGGGTGTTTTTTCCCATTGGTCAGTAAGAAAACGGTGCAGTGGCTCTGATCTTCTTGGGACAGAATCCGTTGGAAATAGACACACTTGTTCCTTTGGAATAGTCTTTTACCGCTTTGGCCGAACAAACCACACCTTGAAGTCGCCCCGGTCCTCGTGGGGCGCAGACAGGTGAATCGGTTCGGGATCTCTTCCCAAGACGTTCAATCTTGTTCTTTTGACGATAGGTTTCCGACATTCCTTGATACCGAAGTACTTGGTTTTTCCTTCATTTAAAACCCGACAATTTAAATTTAGTAATCTATGAATGCCCCCTTTTCATATCACCAAGAACACTCTCTCTTTACAGTGTTGTAAAATTTCATCTGTCATGACCGGATTGGCACCAAACGCTTCTTTTGTGGCACCTTTTTTACAATCACGCAAACTCCGTCCTCCTCCGACATATTGGGGGATACTACCACGATCTCGTTCACAGGTTTTAAACTGACTGAGCTCAAACTGCTTCTTCAACATGCCCGAAAAAAAAAAATGGGGTTAGACCCCCATACTCTGAACCCGGGAAATGCTAAATCTGAACCCGGGAATGCTATAAGGACACTTCCGTTGTTTTTTGGGGCATAAAACGACTCGGCACCTGAAAACCACAAAAAATACTCAAATTTTAAATCGGGCATTTTGGCGGAGTGTGCTGGTCAGGCCCGGGGGGGCCCCAAAAGGGAAATCCCCCAAAAAGGGGGGAAGGGGTCTGAAAAATTTGGGGCCCCCCTCTTTTTTTGTTAAACTGATACCTATAGAACCAGAACTCAAAAAAAAAACAATTTTTCAAAAAAAATCCCACGGGAGCCCTTTTCCTAAAATTACATACCGCACTATAAGGGAGGACACCCGCAAATAGGGTGAGTGAAAAATTATTTTTTTGCACCAATTGCCACGGGTCTTAAAAAGTGTATTATATAGAAACACATCCCCTAAAATTTTAAAGTCTCTATCTTCAAAACTTCACGGTCCAAGAGCATTGAATAATTATTGATTATATATTTTCTTATTTTTCAGGATTTGTACGCGTGGCCGTCTTTTGTGATAAAAAACAAAAACACGATACAAAGGTGAATAAAAGGTGACAAAGTGAGAGATAAGATGTCAGTGAAGCATAAAACCAAACTGAAACACTCGGACATGATGAGAGCCCAATTGTTTTGGTTTTTAAACACACTGCCTTCATACGAGGCTACGAGCACGTTGGCACAAAAGACACCCAAATATTCAAGAAGAGTTTAAAAAACCCTATAATGACATTATTTCCTAGGGGGCAGTGCAGGTTGGAAATATGGAAGAAAGCAAGCATTCCCACTGTCTCATTACCGATTATCGCTCGGTCAAGAAAACTACCAAAGACCCCAAAAGATTGTGCCTATGAAAAGGGGGAAAAGGAACAGGAGAAAGGAGCTTTGACAGTTTATTAAATTAGTTCACAAAGGGAAACAAGAAAAAATTTTTGACATGCCCATCAAGTGTTTTGAGTTTTCCAATTGCCACTGTGAAAAGGAAATGAAAGTTCCTAAGCGAGAGCAAGAATTTCGATTACCACGATCAACAAGGAGATGGTATTGGTCCAAAAGATGTTACAAAACCAAATGTTATCAAAGGAAACAAAAAAAAGGGAACACGTCTTTCTACGCTGCGTCACCTTCACATTGGGTACCCATGTATTTTTCTGATACTGAAAAACCAGACCTGACTTTGATGGGCCCCCCCAAAAAAAGGGGGAAAAATTATATCACCCTAACATAAAAAACCAAAACACAATCGGGCTCAGATGGAATGAGACTTCCACGTGGAGAGAGTGGACAGAAGGGAGTATCAACCGAACAAGGTGCAGCCCTTTTTCAGCTGTATTTCGGACCTGGGGATTATTGACCCCCTAGCCGCAAAAGCCCCCTCCGGGCGGACTTTTTGGCTAGCTCCTGCGGAGGGCTATTGGTGGGCCTTCTGCCACCACCTGTGTTTGGTGGGCCTTCGGCCCACCAAACACAGACTCTCCAGATAGCCCCTTCTAGCTTTCCTGAAATCATGGATGTAGAAATTTATGTATTAACGCCAACCCATTCACATCACCCCCAACCCATTCACTCACCCATTACCCATCACCCCATTACCCATCACCCCCCACCCATTCACTCATCACCCCCCCCCACATTTACTCACCCGTTACCCATCACCACATACCCATTACCCATCACCCCCCACCTATTCCCTCACCCATCACCCATCACCCCCACCCATTCACTCACCCATCACCCCACACCCATTACCCATCACCCCACCCATTCACTCACCCATTACCCATCAACCTACATCAAGGTTTCCTCAATTCTCGCAACCCACTTTTTTTTCACAATTCTCGCTAATAGGCTGCTAAAAAAAAAAAAAGTGATTGGAACATCCTATAAGTGAGCTTAACACCTTCCCCTGCTCGACCCGGTTCCAAAACTGTGCCATATGAGGGGATTGCGCCACTGTGGGCGGCACCTATCGCGGACATACAGACAGACAGACGCACTTTCGCTTATATTATTATAGATAGTGACTCGTCTGCAGTAATAGATCGTAGCAAAATTAGACGAGAAAGGCAAAGCTTATGAGAGCAGGTCTCAAAAATTGAAATTTCACAAACTGATTCCGGTATTGGCCTTTACTTTGATGGAAGACATGATCTTACATATACTATGGAAATGAGAGGAAACAGAATGTACTCCACAACAGTTAAAGAGGAGCATATAGTTATATTGTCTGATCAACCTACATTGGTCATGTTACACCAACTTCTCGTAAAGCTGTACCTATTGCCGAGAGTACTATTTGTTTCTTATCTACATCCAACATTGACCCTAACAAAGTAATTGCAATTGGATGTGATGGAACAGCTGTGAACACTGGAAAAAAAGGAGGTATTATAAGATTACTAGAACATCATTACCAGAAACCTTTACAATGGATCATCTACCTACTGCATGCTAATGAACTGCGTCTTCGCCACTTAATCACCAAGCTTGATGGGGTGACACAAGGACCAAGAGCATTCTCATGACCAATTGGAATCATGTTTAAAAGTGTAATGCTGGTAGCAAAGGGACTACTGTGTACTGGACTTGCTACTTAGTCTAGTCAAAGTAGCCAACAACCCTAAATTAATTGCAAGAAATTGTTTTATGGTGTTTTTTGTTCTTTAATGTGTGAACAACAATACAGCAAAATTTTACCAAAAAAGGGTTACCGGAAATGGGTCAAAATTCCCGTCATACATAGATGGCGACCAATGCTTCATATTTCCATATTTCACATTTCCCCTTCATCATCTGATATGGATCTTGACGCGTGTTGTAACAATGGCCATTTGGCATTGTCCACATGCTTGAGAACAGTCTAGTCCATGCTTTCGGCAATTACTAAGTTTCGGTGTGTGTTGCAACACCGGAACGCTGCAGCGAATAATTTTCAGGGGTGTTTCTGGTGCGGGTGCAGTGTCCGTCATCACTGGAAACTAGTCTGTTGGTTGTAGGCTTCACCCCCATTTAGTGACGTCAATATCCTCACCCTTGCCCATCCATTGGCATTCCCTGGAGATAGCTTCTCAAGAATGATACTTTGTACTGAGAAAGTTCTCTTCGGGCGCTCCAAGACTGAAAAATTGGGAGTTGCCAAATAAAGGTTTGTCGTCTTCTAATTTTATGTCCCACACTGTCGAGAACTCGGTGGGTGATCATCACGGCAGTGGAAGCAGTAGGGAGTTGACGTACAGTCAGCTGTGGCATGTGAACCCAACGCCGAGCATCGACCACAGCGAGGAGGGGGTTTACACAAATTTTTGCCGTGCCCAAAGCTTTAGCACTCATAGACTGCATAGGGCGGTCGTTAAAAGGGTTTTACCTTTAGAGACTGGGGACCGATCCTGATGGAATCGGGGAGACTTCATCCGTAAAAAAGGGATTTAAAGATCATGTTTTTTCTTCCTCTGACCTTTGAGACCTTTTGAACTCTTTCCGGGGACATGTTTAGTATTTTTGCCTCCGAAAACTCAAATAGGTTGTAGTTGTAGACTACGCCTTTGCGGAATAAAATTTTGGATGAGGTTTGATGGTGTCAAAAAAGCTGTCATCGGTGATGGGCATGTGAAAGAGCATCCGAGCCTGAGTAAGGTCCTTGCTCGGATTAAAACTAAACCCCCCCGCCATACCTTTTCAGGTGGCCTTCCGGGATTATTCCAATTTCTTTTTGTAAATACCGCGCCGCAAGGAAAAGTTGCCACCACTGTCCACAATATAAGCCACGTACCAAAAGGGGTAGGGCTTTGGCGGACAGGGGGAGTAGATGTTGTAGTTTCCTCGAAAGTGTTGGGAATGTAGTCCTCAGGGCCGTCTGCAATATTTACAGAGCGAATGAGTCGGCTCTGTAATGTTTCTCTCCAATTTCCATTGTTGTGGCTTCCTCATTACAGAGGTTTGCGTCTTCTGCTGCAGCAAAAGTGATGTAGCACCTATTTGTTTGGCCATTGTCATCATAAATAATACGGGTGCGGGAACCACACCATATGCCTTGAAGATATCATGTATTGCTCTGTAGGGCAAGGCCTGGACACGTTGGACGAAAACAAGTGTCCAACGTAGAAGTGCCCCAGGGCCAGGCACGCTCTCAGGGCCGTACTTTTAAAATCTTTCGCCAGTGCTGGCGAAAACGTTCGCCAGGCGCTCCGCGTTTCTTACTTTTAAATGTCCCCGAAAACGCTCCGCCAGGCGCTGCTCCGCCAGGGCTGGCGTTGGAGAAGTATTGGAATAGCCTGGCGAACGTGAGCTCTGATGGGACCTCCCTCTCACCGGGCGATCAACATTTTTTGCATTCAGTTTATACTTTTTACAATACTACTAAGCATTTCATGAGATAGCAAACCTATTGCGACGGTAAATATGTGTATGGCAAGTTTTTCATGGAAAATAAGTCATGTATATTATTTTCAAAACACCATCGAGGTTCCAACGCAGCTGACAGCACCAGACACCTCCACTCCCCCCCGAGGTGAGTGTATTTTGCCTTTTCGTCCAATATATATTGGCTTAGGGACCATATTGCACAATATTATGTACACATTGGATGTTTTGGTGATGGCATCTACCCATCACCCCACCCATTCACTCACCTATTACCCATCACCCTACATCAAGTTTCCTCAATTCTCGCAACCCACTTTTTTTTCTTCACAGTTCTCGCTAATAGGCTGCTAAAAAAAAGAAAACAAAAGTGATCGGATCATCCTATAAGTGGGTTTAAAACCTTCCCCTGGTCAACCTGATTCCAAAACTGTGACATATGATGGGATTCCGCCACAGGGGCGGCACCTATCGCGGACAGACAGAACAGACAGACGACACCACACACACACACACCACACACACACTTTCGCTTATATTATTATAGATAGTCGTTTCGTACACTCAGCTCAGAGTTTAACTTTACAAGAGCTACGAAACGACATCACGTATGTACGTGTTATGGTATTCTAATTACAAACTATGATAGGTAGTTACATTTAACTAGGACTTGTTTCGATATCAGTTTCTTTCATTCAGTGTTCCAGCCGGGCTACGTTCGAGACTTCGGGTAGTTCATTCTATATGTATAAATATAGGGTTACAGGGCGAGCAGAGTCAGTTATCTGGTCGCACTCGGGATATACACTTACTGTACATACTTGGATTTACTCGCCATGGATATTCTAGTGAGACGTTGATTCCCTCACTAATATTACGCAGTGTTGTTTTATCTGCGTGTACTCTGCTGTACTGTCTCACTGCACTACAAAAATCCCTGCACGTCAACTTGGAGTTTTACTTTCATGCAAGAATACAACAGGGATTTTCTGGCGACGAGGATGGGATACTGTTAAGAGTAACAGTATTACGACTCCAGTATCCAAACAGTCAAACCAGCAGTATGGCAGAGATGGGGGACTTCTTGAAGCTTATGCTGCAACAGCAACAACAGCAGATGCAACAGATGATGGAGCAGCAACAGCAACAACAGCAGCAAATGCAGCGTGATTGAAGCCATCAGCAGCACTAAACAAGGAGTTGTGTCACTACATCGGCTACGCCTAGTTACGCATCATTTGACTCAACTGCTGAGCTGTGGATGACTACTGGGCGAGATTTTGTACCTTTATGGGTGCAAATTCAGTGTGTGAAAGAAGCAAGCACAAGTTTTCCTGACCACAGTCCTCCACTGTGTATAATTGCTGGAACCCGTCTCCCCAAAAGACACCCCCC
>JACEEZ010021971.1:32928-60964 GCA_016584305.1 Chionoecetes opilio
GCGGCAAACCTGTCGCCAACAGATCCCCCAGGATACAACAAAGCTAACTATGCAAGAAATTATCGCCTTCATGAAAGACCAGTTCGACCTAAACGGTTCATCATTCGTGAGCGATTTAAGTTCGGAGTGACATGCAACGGAAGCCAGGTGAAACTATTCAGGAATTGGCCGCACGTATTCGACAAGACGTTGTTTACGTGTGACTTCTCATCAACCCGGGACCCACAAGACGAGGGGCTACGCACCCGCTTCATTTGTTTGTTAAAACAATGAACCCGTTTTAAAGGCCCTTTTTAAAATCAAGGATGATGAGCTAAAACTTCCCCCGAGCCATCCAGATAGCGACCGAAGTAGAGGATGCTGCCAGGTTGCGAAGGAAACTGTGTATGGTCACTCTGCCAAGCATGTGAACAAGATCCAGCCTGACGCGAGTACCCGTGTCAAGTACCAGTCCGACTAAACAAGCGCTCCAAGTCAGCCGACAGTCGTAAGGAGGTGGTTAAGTGTTACCGGTGTGGAAAGCTGGGGCACAAAGCTCACCTATGAGGTTCAAGGATGCTATTTTGCAGCTTCTGCAAGTTCAAAGGGCATCTGCAAGTTGTGTGCATGAAAAAAGAGCGGCGGAAAAGACTGGTGAAGTGAAGCAAATCTCCAAGCGTGAGCTCATCCAGCAAGTTTCCATGGAGAATGCCAAGCTCCCCAAGCTGGAAGTTCCCATCAGCATACAGGGACTACAGTGTCGGGTGGAGCTGGACACAGGCACCGGAGGAAACTTCCTATCCAGGAAGATATGGACACGCTTGGAAAACCGGCTTTGAAAGATGTTACTGTGCGATATGAATCAGCGAGCAAACACACAATGCCCGTTTTGGGGGAAGTTCAGGGAACTACTGCAAAAGTCGCTCGATTCAAACCAGGATGCATCATACCCTTCATAGTGTCTTCAGTCCCTAATCTCAACCTGCTGGGAAGGGACGCCATTGCTGAAATGTGAATCTCGTTGGACAAGTTCTTAATTTCCCTGCGGGAGTCAGCGAAGGAAGAATCATCTGTCTACACAGTTAACACGACCCAGCCCGAAAAATCACTACAGAAGGTTGTCAGGATTTGTTTTGATGTCTTCCCTGACTTGTTCAAGCCTGAACTGGGATGCTTGAAAGACTTCGAACTGGAAGTTCAGCTTAAAGCAAAAATGCCCAGCCGATTTCTGCAAGCCAAAAGGTCTGTACCATTTGCTATTCAAGATGCCCTTGGCTCGAACCTACGATGCAGGTATATCCACGAGTGTCTGGAAACCTGTAAAATTTCAACGCCTATGGAACACCAGTGGTACCGGTGCGAAAGGCTATGCTTCCGGGGAGGTGAAGCCCAGGATACGAGTGTGTGGCGACAATCAGTGCTGTCAACCAGCAGCTGGAGCCTCCCCGTCACCCGATGCCTCGCCCTGAGGACTTGATGCGCAAGCTGGGAGGTGGATACGGTTTCCCCAAAGATAGATTTGGCCGATGCATATAACCAAATCAAGTTGGGTCCTGACAGTCAACGAAAACTCGCACTAAGTACGCATCGAGGAGTACTACTGCAGTTTGCGTCTCCCGTTTGGCATTACTTCTGCACCAGGATATTTTCAAGAAATAATGGAGCAGCTGACAAGTGACCTTCCGGAGTTGCAGTATATCTGGATGATATACTGGTAAGCGGATCGAATGCAGCGGAGCACTTAAGGAATCTCCGTGGTCTACTTCACCGTCTGGATGCAAATGGACTACTTTGTCGTCGCGAGAAGTGCAGTTTTGCTGAGCCCCAGATCGAGTATCTGGGACACGTGTTATCCACAGGAGGAGTTGCTAAGGGAACCAAAGTGGACGACGTCATCAAGATGCCCGCGCCAACAGAGGCTACGAGCCTTCGATCTTTCCTGGGATCTGTACAATTCTACGTAAAGTTCCTCCCGGATTTGGCAAACCGTGACAAAAGCCCCTGCATCGCCTAACCAGGAAAGATTCTCCATGGAAAGGGGGGTGCAGAAGAGCAAGATTCCTTCCAGAGCCTGAAGGAACTACTGTCTACGGATACTGTTTTGGTCCACTTTGATCAGTCAAACCCCGTTTGGGAATTTCATGCGATGCTTAAAAACGTCGGGATCGGGGCTGTGCTGTCCCCCGCTATTCTGATGGAAAGTGAGCGACCGATTGCCAACGTGTCTAAGACTCTCTCAAAGTGTCAACGCAATTAAACAGCCAAATACAGAAAGAGGCTTTAGCTATCGTCTTCGCATTGAAAAAATTCCACCAGTATCTCTACGGGCGACACTTCGTGCTGGTAACCTGATCATAAACCTCTACTTGCGTTGTTTGGACCAACCAAGCTACTCCTGCCCTCGCTGCTAACAGGCGGGCCTCGATGGGCATACAGTTTTAAATCAGCACGACTATTCCATCGAATATAGGAAAACTGCCCACCACGGTAATGCGGACGCTTTAAGTCGCCTACCTACCCGGGACTGACTCCTGTTTTGACGGGAGGAAAGTGACAATGATGTGGACACGATTTGCGCCATCAACATGATAAACACCCAGATCAAGCTAGCAAACGCGACGACACTGCAGAAGGAGTCAGGGCCCAAAGGGCAAAGTGGTATCAACGATCATGCGGCATTGTCGAGAAGGTTGGCCACCAGAGAGGAGGGAAGACAAGGACAGCAACGTGGAGAATTTTAGAGGTCTGGCGGATTCACTGTCAACGAGCAACGGATGCTGCTGTATGGTTCCAGAGTGGGTTTATTCCCGCGAGCCTCTGTGATCATGTTCTCCAGCTATACATCTTCGGACACTTAGGGATGCAACGAATGAAGAGCTGGCTCGAACAGCTGTATACTGGCCGAATATTGATCGTGATATTGAGAAAACTTCCCGCAACTGTTCATCATGTGCCGAGCACCAGAATAAGCCTGCGAAGCCAGCAATACACCATGGATGCTGCCAGAAAGCCATGGAGTCGTTACACCTCGATCATGCCATCAGTTTCATGGGATACAAAATGGCTAGTGGTGACGGATGCTTATTCAAGTATCCCTGCATTCATTCTACGCAGTCTATATACCAAGGCAGCAATTGATCTATTGGACAGGACTTTGCCCACTTCGGTTATCTACACACGCTGGTAAAATGACAATGCTTCGAGTTCCTCAGCGAAGAGTTCCAGACTTGGGCAAGGAACGAAGCATCACTCACTTGACGGGAGCACCATATCATCCAGCAACTAATGGTGTGCGGAACGCCTGATTCAGACCCTTTAAGAGGGGGCTGAGAAAAACTTCGCTACCGCCAAAAGCTGCCTTACAGGAGTTCTTAATGCAGTACAGGGGCACAAACCAACTTCAAGTGGATTTCACCAAGTGAACTACTGAACAATCGTCAGATGCGCACGCGGATTGGGCAGTCTACTACCATCTCCAGCCCATGTGGCTCAAGGAAAGCAAGTAAAGGGGGCCGCCAGGCATTCACATGATGGGGCTGCTCATGTAGCCAGAGTTGCCAGTTTTGACGAAGTAGGAGGTCCTTGCTACGCGCTCTACTGCGGCCCAAGACGAGACAAAAAGCCGCGCTGGGTGCCTGCTATTTGTCGTGAATCGGTTTGGAAGCCGCAGTTTCAACGTAAAGGTTCTACCGAAGGGGCCTGTAGGAGACGTCATCTAGAGCAGCTACGACCAAGATATACGTCAGAGGTGGACTCGAACCCGGGGAATGGCATGAGGAGTCTCCGATCATAAAATGACCACCCGATGGAGTTGAAGGCTGCGCTGGAGGCAAGAGCAGAGTTGGGAGTATCTCAAGAGCTGAAGAAAAGAGTGCGGATTGCAGTCCCGGAGGAGGAGTATGGGCCCGACACCCACGAAGATCAAAGCGGACGCGGAAGCCCCGCCAGATACTAGACATATAGCTGGGACAACCCTTTACGATGGATCTCAGGCGATCAGGGAGGTGTTATGGTATTCTAATTACTAACTATGATAGGTATTACATTTTAAATAGGACTTGTTTCGGTATCATTTCTTTCATTCAGTGTTCCAGCCGGGCTACGTTCGAGACTTTGGGTAGTTCATTCTATATGTATAAATATAGGGTTACAGGGCGGCAGAGTCAGTTATCTGGTCGCACTCGGGATATACACCTACTGTACATACTTGGATTTACTCGCCATGGATATTTAGTGAGACGTTTATTCCCTCACTAATGTTACGCAGTGTTGTTT
The DNA here is from genome assembly GCA_016584305.1 of Chionoecetes opilio. Classification (NCBI taxonomy): domain Eukaryota; kingdom Metazoa; phylum Arthropoda; class Malacostraca; order Decapoda; family Majidae; genus Chionoecetes; species Chionoecetes opilio. Next base: position 37,183 of record JACEEZ010021971.1, read on the forward strand.
TATCTGCGTGTACTCTGCTGTTTCTATCTCACTGCACTACATAAAATCCCTGCACCTCAATTGGAGTTTTACTTTCATGCAAGAATCAACACTTACTGTCCACTTTATAGGGACTGGTAACTAAAGGGGCGGTCACACTAGCCATTTTTACCCGTGGACTTGGGGGTTTAGCGTGGGCTGGCGTCCAATGGCGTCCAGTGGCCCGAAAAACTGCCCAGCATCGACGCCCCGGGTGGACGGAGGAATCGTTTTTTCCGTTGGGCGACCCAGCCTCACTATGTCTGGGCAGCAGAGAGGATTGATGGTCTTAAATATTGACAGCAAGCTAATTTAAGAAAATTATGTATCTTTATTCAAGAATAAGGAAAATACATCGTAGTAATCCTAGATAATTACATTTTTCTGAGATGTTTGACGATGAGGGACATACAATGATCCTAAATCAAAGACACACCGCTTGCCCTTGGAGTTTTCAAGTATAAACAAACCGTAATCCGTTGAATAAAACCCGTTCTTTGTGTTAAAAGGATTGCGTGTTCCCTGAGGAACTCTATGACCCGGTGATGTCTTATATGCTATCACGGCGTGGCACCAGCAGTAGTGGGGGGGCGGGGGACAGACGTAGGCGGTGCGGTTTAGAAACTCATGAGGGGAGTTTTTGCCAAAAAAACCACCGAGAATTTGCCGACGTGGAAATTTTAACTAACCGGACATTGGCATTTTTCTTAACTAAATGAGCAAGTTTTTGCTGGTTTTCATCCTGAATGCAGAAATACGGTAAAACCTAGGTATAATGGACGGGGGACCGCGGGTCTTTTCAGTAACACCGACAAATTTCCCCTGCCCCAAAATAGGTGTTTTTTCGAATGGAGAATTTTTTTTTCCGGGAAAACCAATATTTTTTAAAAAAAAAAAAAAAATAACACCGAATTTTATGGTCGCCGTTTCCATTAATAACCTGAATCTCTCAGAAAAAGCACAAAAAATTGACCGGGAAAAATGTGTCAGGTCTCAGATAACAGGGGAAATGTTGAATAGAAAAATCCAAACCTAACCTTAACCAACCTTATAGTTTAATAAACCCAACCTAACCTTTAAACCCCAAAGATCCCAACCAAACCTTTTAGGTTTTAACAAACCTAAAACCCACTTTAAACCCAAAATTACCTAACCTAACCTTAACCCCAAAATATACCTAAACCAACCTTTTAGGTTTTAAAAAAATCTAAACCCAACCTTAACCTAAGGTTAGGTTAGGTATACTTTTTGGGGAAGGTTTGGCTAAGTTTCATTAAAACCTATAAGGTAGGCTAAGGTTTGGCTTGGGGATGTTCTATTCAATCACTTCCCGGTTTTGGACCCCGACAAATTTTTTTTGGAAAAATTTCGTTTTTTTTATAGAAATTTAGTTTTTTTTTAAAGGAAACGGCGCCATAAAATTCGGTGAAGAATTTTTTTATGTAGAAAAAATATTTCTTTCCGGAAAATAAAATTTTCTCCATTTTGAAAAAACCAAATTTGGGGCACGAAAAAAATTTTCATGTCTCTGAAAAAGACCGCGAAGTCCCCGTCCCTACTACTAAAGTGATTTAAAAGTGTAAATTGGTCCTGTAATATCAAAAAATTTGGGAAAACTCACCGCTGGCGGCGAGAGTTCCGAGGCACAGTCCGGTACCCCCCCCGATAGGAATTCCGCCGCCGTCGTCAAGTGTTCCCAATTTTTGTATTACAGGACCCAATTCATTTAATCAAGTTTTACCCCTGTTTTTTGATTTAGGGATGAAATATACGTTAGCTTGATCATTTAGGTTAATTAGGTGCCAAAGCCCAGGTCAGGTTTAAAATTTCACTCGGCGAGAGTCTAGATTGGGTTTCGGCGTAATTCCCATCGGGGACAGTTCCATAAACCCGGCGGGTGTTATCACGGCACACTCAGGTGTGCCGTGAGTGTCGGTGGATATCTCTTAATACCCCAAAATACCGAAAACACCCTAAACCGTTAAAAAATGTATGTATTTATGCTCTTATACCTTTTTTTTAGTTTTGTATGTATTTTGGTTATTCGGTTATTTTTTGGGGTTTAAAACGCCGTTGTCGCGTTTGGGTTTTTATTTGAGACTGCTAGCACTGGGGTGGGAGGCGGCGCGGCCAGAATAGTGTGACCCTTTGCTTGGGCGCCCATAGCCGGCCGCTAAGGACCAGATTTCAAGAGGATGGGGACTGCGGATAAAAGCACCAAAAATTTTTTTCGGATTTACAGGGTCTAGCTATGTTTTGAAGGGGGGGACAAACGATCCAATTTTCGAAGCCTTATGAACCATTTTTGATAAAGGCTAATTTTCACTTAGAAAAATTTGATGAAAACAAAATTCGCCCCTTTTTTGGCAAAAGAAATATTCCTATATGCAATCATCCCTAGTTTGTTTTTTTTTTCCCCTTCTTAACTTTAAGATCCACTTTTTAAATTTTCCCGGACAACCGTTCATTACAATGGAATTTTTGGCTTAATGTATGACCATGAATTTCTTACGTACATGTACTTTGTTAAAGGGGAACAATGTCTGCTAACGTTTTGTTTTGTGTGTTGCAGATTTTGAAGAGCCCCGTCCTCATCTTGATGGATTGGTCAGCGTGTGCAGTCTGCCAGAAGAAAAACCTCTGAGCCACTTCGCTGTCCCTTAAATGCACATGGAGCGGACAAGTCGGCGCCAGCTGTCTATGGATCTTTCCTGGAGAAAGGGGACTCAGTTCAGAGAACTCAACGCTCTCCCAAAGTGCCCTTGCATTTGGTGCTGCCCAGACGTGGATGAGTTGATCGGGGAATCATGCACAGTGGCACAAATCATGTCACGACCAATTCAACACACAGAAACTGGAAGGGCGAGAAGCGGGGGAGAGATAGCACTCCTGCTCCAGAAGACCGATGCCTTTCGTCCCACGCAAATGTTTCGCCCAAGACCAGCTGAATATTTTGCACCAAAGAAGATGGACTCCTGCATGAGTTCAAAACCCTAGGGGCAGATGACAATGTTAGGTCAATGGCCCGAGATCTGTTGGATTCAGATTTGTTGACCAGGATTGAAGGTGTCGGTGACCTCATTGAAACTGGAGGCCAGTACCATCTTGCTTGCTTGGTTGGGAAACTGCGGAAATCGTCACCGGTCCCTGATCAGGAACAGGGAAAACCTACAGGATGCCAGTAAACCAGACAAGAAAGCCCGAGCAAGAGCATTTGCTGAGCTGGTCACTTACATAGAGAATGAAGTGGAAGAAGGCACATTGCTCTTCAAGTTTGCTTCCCTACGGCATCTCTACGAAAGTCGTCTTGCTGACTTGGCATCAGGAGTGAAGTAAACAAAGTTCGTTTTAAAGAGCAAACCCTTTGAAGCACTTTCCATATTCACAAGAGCAAAGTGATGGAAAAAATGGCTACTTGTCTTTGAAAAAAGGCATGCAACAAATGCTGAAACGGGCCCATGGAGACTGACTATGAAGGAGATGCACTAATTTTGGCAAAAGCTGCCAGGTTTTGTGCGAGAGGGACATTTTTCGTTCCTGTTGGTTTCAACTTCAGTGGCTCCTTTCCCCCTGACTGCCAGAAGAACTCTGTTCCAGCCAACCTCAAGAGTATGGTGACCATGCTGATGAAAGGAGCTGACTTGAAAGATCAGGACTGCACAGATTCCAGGCCTGTCTCACTGCCTCACAGATCATACTCTTCAACTCAAAAGAGAGCCAGAAGAGACAAGCAAATACAAAGCAGTCGATCACGACATTCGTGGAAATTGAGCCACCCCTACCACTCTACTTTGGGGCCTGAACCTCCACACGCAGACTAGGTCAAGAAAACTTGTTACCCAGATGCATGCTTGGGCCTGAGTGTCAGTTATGACCGGGTGCTCCACCTAGAGAATCACCTGGTACTGCTGTGTGTGAGGACATGAAGAGAAAGGGAGTTTGTTGCCCAGTCCAGTTGCGCTTTCAGCTCTTTAAATGTAGGGGCCCTTGATAATATTGACCACAACCCCTCAAGCACAACAGCCACAGGATCATTCCATGGGACAGGTATCAGCCTGTTCCAGTTTCCTACCAGTTTAAAACATGGGCCAATCCAGAGTGAGATAGCCTAGCCCTTCTAAAAAACACCACCCAGGACCATAGACTGCCTGAAAAATTCACCACTGTTCCAGCTGTGGCACTTCGGAAGGAAAGCGTGGCTTTTGCCGAGGACTTCGTATGACATCCGACCCTCAGTGGACACCTTGACAAGGCCCCCGACAAAGAGAACAATGGCTGGAACATGCCATTTTGCTCATGGGAAAGGGAAGAGTTGGTCAGGGGAGATGCTGTTGCCTGGTCTGCTTACCACGCCTCCCGTGAATACTGACGTGGTACTGACGTTCTTGTCACCTCATCGGGAAGTATCACTTTCTAGCCCCGCAAGTATCCATCGGCTGACATCTGGGTCGCCTTCCGGCAGTGGCAAGAACTTCCTTTTCCTACACAAACAATGCATCTGTAGTATCTGGGCAAAGAGAAGTCCACAGCGCTACCAGTGTTCCACAGCTTCACAGGGTGTGATACGACTTCTTCTTTCTTTGGAAAGGGGAAAAAGTCGGTTTGGAAGCATGGGGTGCCTATACCGAAGTCACAGAAAGCCTTCAAAATTCATCGTAGAAACATCCACTGCACAAAATCACCGTGGATTGCCAGGAGTTTCCAGAGCTGGAACGTTTCAAGTCGTTATATATGACAAAACCAGCCCTTGGTGTCCCGGGGAATGAAGCAAGAAAGGAAACTGTTCTGCCAGAAAAAAAAAGAACGATGGAGAACATTCCCCCAACTCAACAGGCCCTGCTGCAGCACACCAAGCGTGCAGTGTACCAGGCTGGCATATGGACAAACCCTTTACCAGGCCCAACAACAGACACCAACTGCTGAAGGCTGCGGTTGGACACTGGATGCAGAAACAAAGTCCTGGGTTCCTGTCTGGAGCTCGCAGCCTGCGGCAGCAAAAAGGGTGTAAGTGAACTTTTTGAAGTGTGCCTGCAAAAGTGCTGCAGGTGTGGCGGGAGATGTTCATGCAAGAAAGCCAGCTGGAAATGCACCGAACTGTGCAGCTGCAAATGTGAGAAGTAGACACATAATTACAATTATGAATCATACCTGCATTGTGATACTGGTGCTTAACAAAGACATGGCATTCCTGCACTGTACAGGAAGAACCATGATTGTTGTATAATGAGCTTAATGAATATTATTTTTCATAATGCACCGTCAGTAGATTAACCACTGTATTTTTGAAATTTCAAGGAGTATGTTTTAATTCGGTTCTGCTAAAAACTACATGGCATTTCGCGATGTCCGCAGGGGAGTTAAAAAGCCCGAAAAAATATTAAATTTTATTTTTTTTAAACCAGCCATTTTGGAATTTTTTGTTCTGGAGTTTTTAAATAAAATAAAAAGGGAAAACCTTGAATCCAAAAAAAAACATTATCCTTAGGGACTATTCTTTTAAAAAACCCATTTACCCAAATTTCCCCCACATGCGGAAAGTCAAAAAAAAATAAAAATTTTTCCTTTAAAAGCCTTTTCTGAGTGAGGGGGATCTTTTGGGTTCCCCTCTCACAATCATACCCGGGAAAGCCTGTAGAGTGCCTAAAAAAATTTTTTTGGTTTGTTTTTTATCCGGCATGTCCCCATCATTTCACTAAGCTCCCGGAAACTACCATAAGTAGTTGTTTCCCGGGCCCACGAAAAAAACCCCCCCAGCCCAGGGGGTTAAAAAAAATGGCAAGTGTAAACCGTAGCTTAAAGCGGGCTTTTTTTACCCATTTTCATTGTGCCCTTGGGCCTTTCTTTGTGATGAAAAAAAAAAAAAAAAAAAAGGAAACCCAAAAAAAAGAAAAAAGGGTAAAAAAAGACTAAAAAATTTTTAATTAACAAAAAAATTTATATTATAAAAAATAAGATCATAATAAGAAAAAAAGATTTAAATTTTTTTAGTTTTTTTGTTATAAAAAGAAAAAAGTTTTTTAAAATTTACTAGGAAAAAAATTTTAAGTAAAACTAATTAGAAAAAACTGGGGGCCACCTTTGGCTTGTCCCAAAAGAGTCATGATGAGGGTTTAAAGGGGGCGAAGCCCGGGAACAAGGGTACCTTTAAAAAGGGACATTTTTTGGAACGAAGAGCAACGACGACGGTGCAGGTAACGGCCCAAAAGGGGAAAAGGGGTCCCCCCGTGTTTTTTCGCGCCGACCGTCGTCGTTGCTCTTCGTTCTATAAAATACCCGTCCATGGTAGGGGCTACCCTTCGTCGGTCGTTCGACGCTCGACGCTCGACCGCCATCATGGACTCTTTGGTTACAAGCCCTTTTCCCTTCCCGCCGTCCTACCTCGCCAGTAGCCCCCAACCAGTGACATCAATAAGGTGAGTTAATTCTTTTCATAAATTTAGGATTTTTATGTTTTTAGGTCAAAGTATGTTGGGTTAGGTTAAGTTTAGGTTTGTTTTAGTTAGAAATGTATGCCTCACCACAAGCATGATTGTAGGATAGATTTAAGGTTAATTAATAGAGTTGGAAATTAGCTCGATGGCGTGTGCGGGATAGGAGGAAATCACTGACAGATTATTTTATTGGCCTAATTTTCATTAATTTATTATGGTAAACTTATACATATCCCCAAACTACTTCAAGTAATTTCCAAGAGGTTGGAGGTACCCTGAACCCATTTCCAAGGTAAGATTAAAGTGCATTGCTTAGTTAAGGAGATATTGGTTGGTTTAGTTTTGTAAATCTTACCGAGGCGTTGTTCTGTAAGATTTACCAATACATTTTATTGGAAAAGAACATGCAGTTCTTTTGATAAAATACCTAGTGTAGGCGTGTAGTTAAATAAACCTTTGGCCTATTTACAGTTCCCATTTCGAGCTATTGCAGTAGATATAATATCAACACAAGCTAAATTCACATGGTAACAAACAATAATATGGGGCACAAAATCAAAATAACTTGTTTTAATGGACGAGAACTGCGCGAGAACTGCTACCACTTAAGTTTTCTAAATTTTGTTTTTCCTCAGTATGATGTGTAGTATTAATCCACTTCTGCGTAACCTTCAAAACTTATATACATATTGTAGAAATGCCAGTTGTCTAATATCGCATACAAGCACACCCTCCCATCCAGAGCCCCACCTATCCTTTAAGAGGTTAGGTGGTAAATATCCAGATGAACACCGAACTCACTTTGGTGGACGAAACTATTTTTTTCTGGTGTGTTTTGATATGTTTTGAATGAATCTGCTAACCGTTTTTGTCGTCATTATTATTATTATTATTTTGTTTTTTAGGTATCGAGGTAAGTTTTTTTTTCAGGAAAAGGGTTTAGGTTACGGTAGGTTAGGTTTGGGTTAGGTAAAGGTTAGGTTAGGTTTAGGTTCAATTTTTCCCTTTTTTTGTCTTTTTTGCATTAAAAAAAATAAAAAATATTGCGACAGGTATACATTAGCAGATGCATTCAAAACACATAAAAACACACCAGAAAAAAATAGTTTCGTCCACCAAAGTGAGTTCGGTGTTCATCTGGATATTTACCGGTTAGGTTAATAATTATAATCTCGGAGGGGGGTTCGAGGGGAGCGGAGCTCCACCGTTAAAAGGTCATTTCATTGTTACTTTCACACTCGTCCAGACCTGTAGAAAGGTGAAAAATACTTAGATCCAGACACAGTCATGTTCTACCGTAGATAACAGTAAAGTCGCCAGGACAACTTTTTTTCTGTTTACAGACATGTGGTGGCGTTAATATTTACATTTCTACATCCATGATTTCAGGAAAGTTAGAAGGGGCTATCTGGAGAGTCTGTGTCATATTATGGCTATAAATGAACAAAAGACAAAAATATCTACAAAGTGGCTACCAACAATAAAGTCGCCATCTAGTGTTTATTTACCGAGTGTCCTACCGCTGTCGTCGTCGCCCGAAAAAAAAAAGAGTAGTGAAATTTGAACCCCCCCTTTGGGAAACAACCTTGACTTGGCCCCCTCGACTCGCCCGCCGTGTCACAGACAGCCACGGCACACAGGCCGCATTGTTAAGCTACCATCCGCCAACAGCAATGTTTCCGAGTTTAGGTGTAGTTACATTAAATAAAGTGGTGGATGGTTATAGGCCTGGCTTCGCGCCTTGGTAGGCAGAGTCAATGGCACATCCACCCTTAGAATTATATAATTAAATTAGGGAACCCTAACTCGTAAACTTGTAACCAACCTTTTTTTTTTTTTTTTTTTTAACTTCATCTAATCATCAATTAAAATCATGACGGAAGGGGCTAAAGCATTAGCGGCTAAATTAGGATGGCTTACACGAATATATAAAAAGTGTGAGGGAGCAGCTGAGACTATCCCTATTGACTATAATAGTTTAAATACAGGTCTGCTAATGCTAAAAACTAAATGGGATAATTATGAAGAGGCTTACTTTCAATCATTAGAAGCTGGGGATAAAGAATTAATTAATTATGAGACCAAGTATGATCAAGAATGTACAAAATACATCGAAACGGTATTCAAATATGAGAACTTAGTGCGTGATCAGAAACCCACAGCCAAAACCTCTTTACCCCAGCTTAAATCACCAGATTTGTCATTGCCTCATTTTGAAGGGGAAAATTGGTATTCTTTCTGGGATAAATTCAAATTGATTGATGATAGGACTGATTTAACAGAGGTGCATAAATTAACCTATTTGTTAGGTCAGTTGAGAGGTTCTGCATATCTGCTGGTAAAGGAATTAACAGTAGAAAATGTCAATTATAATGTGGCACTCAAGATTCTTAGAGATAATTATGAAGATAAAGATCAGATAATAAAGAATCTTTTCTGCAAGTTCATGGATCTACTGAGCCCTTCTCACAATCACAGAGAATTGGAAGAGTTCAGAATAACTTTAAATTGCACACTAAGAGCCATTGAAGCTCATAAACCCTTGACAGAGTCAGACTGGATGGTCAGTATCATGATATGGAGAAAACTACCAACCAGGATGCGAGACCGCTTAAATCAGAGGTACAATAGTAATTATTTCACGGGCAAGCAAATAGGGGAAAGATTATTACAAGGGGAAAAAAAATTTGCAAGGTATGAGCGGGAAACCCCCCCACGGGGAAATTTGAGATAACTGATTAAAGGTAATAGCGATATCGCCACCTTTAGATTTTAAAAAAAGCCCTCATTGGTGGGTGTTACCCCGCCCCTACAAAAATTTACGATGGGAAAAAAACCCGGGTAGAAAAAGTTTCAAACTAGCCCAGCCGATAAACCCCCACTAAGCCCTACTAAAAAGAACAGGTGCCATTCCTAAATATGGGGTTATTCCAAAGTGAAGTCAGAAAAAAAATGTCCCTTTTGCAAGGAAAAAAACATCCACCCTTTCCCTTTTGGGAAAAATATCCCCAGTTAAATTATTCCACTAGGCTAAAAAATTTAAAGGAAACCGGGGAAAACTCCCCAACCTGCCTTAGGGGGGAAAAAATGCAATAAAAGCCTGCCCTTTTAAATTTCGGGGGACTTGAAAAGAAGTGTAGAAAAATCCATTCACCCCCCTCAAACCCAATTGTTAAGGGATGATGTGGGAGAACAGACCCTCCCGGCTTTAAAAATGGCAGTAACAAATAATGAGTAGTTCATCCCCCTGCCCCACGGCAGAATTTGGGGCGAGCCCCCAAGGGTAATTAAAACCATTGTGAAAAAAAATTTTTGACGTGGTACAAAAAGAAAAATTTATTAGTGGAGAGATAGTTGATCTATTCCCCAAACTACCTATAATTAGCAAGGAAAACCTTAACCTTTTGGGGCTTTCGGGCCCAAAACAAAAGAAGCTCAAAGTTTTGCCCATTTTTTTACCACTGCCCAAATTTGGGAAAAATTAAATAAATGAGGGTAGCTGCTGTAGTTAATAAAAATCGGTAAAAATTTTTTAACTATAAAAGGACGAAAACACAGCTGAAAGGTTGAAAGGGGTTTAGGTGTTAGATTTGGGTTAGAAATACCTTTGAGGATGTTGAGGGCCCCATACCAAAAATAATAGGCGCTGTTTTGGGGATACCTAAGTAAGGTCATCAAAAAACATAAAATTTCTATGTTCCCCCGTGCTTTTTGGTGAAGTAATAATGGGGGGGTCCCCCAAAAAATAAAAAAAAAACCCGGAAAAAAAAAAAAGGAAAAAGGGGGCCCTAAAACAAAAAAAACCCAAATTTTTTTGGTTTTTTTTAGAAAATTGGAATTAAAATTAGTAAAATTTTAAAAATCAACGGGTTAAATTTGGAAAGAAAGGGGAATTTTCCCCCGGCATTAAATTTGGTTTTTAGAAAAACTTATTGTAATCAAAAAACCTTTGGGAAAAAAAAACCGGTACCCTTTTAAAAAGGATCAAAAAACTCTAGATCACTATGATAACAGGTCAATTTTGTAAATGGTAAATATGAAGAGGGTTTTCCCTTGGCAAAAAAGAGCCCCGTGTTACCTTCCAATTTCACAAAGTTAAGAAAACAATAAATATTTCAATAAGAAAAAAAAGAAAAAAACTGTCTAAAAATTGGGGGTTTCTTTGAAAGATAATTCAAGATCAAATTTAAAAGGGGGGATTTTTACGAAAAACTGAACGGAGCCCCGTAAAACATAATAAGGACATTATTTTCCCCACCAGGGAGGGGCCAAAGATTCATAAAACCCCCCCCATTAGAAAAAGGGTTTTTAAGGGAAAATTTTAAAACCCCAAACAAAAATTTCTAGCCCTTTAAAAGATTTCCTTCCCGACGAAACCCAATCTCTGTCCAATTTTAGGAGATGTCCTTTTTGAAAATTTGGAACAGATAAATTTTGCCTAGTGGTGGGAAACTTAAAAAATTTCCCCTTTAAAATGAGGGCTTTAAAGGAAAAAAAGACAAAAAATTTCCCCCAAAATTCCTTTTGGCCCGAAAAAAATATATCAGGGGGACAGCCCCTAGCCAGTATAGGTTTAAAAAAAATTCTATTTGGTTCTTGCTTCAAGCCCCTTTTTGTTAAAAAAAACATTACAGTACCATTTTAAAGGTTCAGATAGCCCAGGGAAATTTGGGAAAAAACTTTTTATACGGATAAAATTTTCAAGGGTTTATAAATTCAGAGGAAGAACTAATACAAAATTTTAAAAACCTTTCCCAATTTAAAAAGTGCAGGGAAAGGCCCCGCCTCCCCTTTCAGAGTTGAAAAATACAAATTCTCCAAGGCTAGAAGGGGCAACAAGGGGAAAGGGTTTTTCCCTTTAATTATACGCCACCAGAGGGTTTCCCAAACAGGGTTAGGGTTATTTTGGTTTTGGGAATTTTAAAAAAACTGATGTACTAAGATTAAAAATGTCCAGATTTTTTTTTTGTATTGACCTAACAAAGAGAACACTCTTAAGTCAGGTCAAACCAAGATTTGACCCCCTTTTTCATAGTGAGCCCCAAAATATAAGGGGTAAATGTCAATACAAAAGGCCTTTTGGGGGGAACACCTCGATTGGGATACCCCCTTTAGGGAAATATACAACGAATGGGAGACTTTTAAAAAACTGAGGGTTTAATAAGATAAATGAAGTTTTCATAAGGTTTGGAGAAAAAAAAATACTGATGGGGGGACAACCCCCGCAACCTTAACACAAAATTTTGTGATTTCTTCCCCAAAAAAGTGCCCTTTCGGTTTCAGAGCTTACTTAAAACAGGGAGAGGGGAAAGTAATTTAATTTTTGTCTAAAAGGGTCGGGGTTTCCCCAATTAAAACCCAAACCCTTTCCTCAAAAAGGAGTGACCCGCATTATAATTAGGGGACTAAATTAGCACAATATCTAAGTAATTTATTTCAAATTGGTGAGGGTAAATATGTGGAAAGATAGTGAAAATTTTTTCCTACCCTGGTTTGTGGAAAAAATAAAAAACAAAAATCCCTTATGTAAAGGGAAACGTTGTTTTTTTTAAAAAGGGGTAAAAAAGAAATTTGGTTCCCCATTTCACCCATAATCATGTTTCTACCCAAAGGGAAAAAACCCCCGCTGATATTTTTTCCAGGGGGAAACAACTATCCCAAAAATAAATACAGGATTTTGGTTTTTTTGGTCCTAACCCGGGGTGAAAAATTTAAAAATGAAGGCCTAATCAAAAAAAGGGGTTTTTTATAGTAAAATCAGACATATCAGAAGATATAATTTTGGAAAACCCACGTTTTATTTATCCCCCGATTGGGTTTTGGATATTAAAAAAAGGTTTTTTTTTTTAAGCAAAAAAATTTAAAGATAAATAAATTTGGGCTTCAAATTCAAAAAAGAGGGATAGTTTTGATTTTTGAAGTTTTGGGGGTTAAAAACAATACAAAAGCAGGAAATTTTTTTTGAGGAATATCAGCTTTAGCCTCGGGCCCCCGGGAGAAACAAAAAAAATCAAAGATTAGGTCTTTTACCTACATAATGAGGGCAAAATCATTAGGTGTCCGGGGGAAGAATTTGGAATGTGATTTTCCCCTTAAAAACCCGCAAAACCCCTGCTAATTCCCCAAAACGTCACATTTACCCAAATTTTCTAGTGGATGAATCTCAAAGGGAAAATCGTTTCATGGCGGGGGGAAAGGGGTGACACATTAGCCCATTTTCAGGAGGGGAAAATTTTTGGGTACCGCAGGGTTTGGGGGAGGGAGTTTTAAAAACCCACCCCAAAATCTTGGTCAAAGCCCAAAAGAATTTTTGGGGGGGACTAATCACCTAATTTCCCGGGCCCCCCCGAATCCCAAAGGGTTTGAGGGACAATTATTAAAAACCCTTTGAGGTAGCTGGTGTCGACATAATGGGGGAATAATTTAATTTCAGGAGATAATGCTCCCCCAAAGAAAGAATATGTCTGTTTTTTTTCACGCACCTTACAAGGGGTTCATTTTGAAAAAAGGGGGAAAGATTTAAGTGCCCCCAAACCCTTTTTTCAAGTTTCCCCGGGGGTTGGGGGCTCCCGGGGGTTTGGTCCTCGGCGATTTTATTAGTGTAATGCTACAACTTCGTGGAGCCTCCCCCCTATTGTTAGAAATTTTTCAAAAAAATCCATCAGTCCCAAAAAACTTAGAAATTAAGGAAATGTTTATGACCTTTTTTACCCCTTTGGGGCTTTCCTTTGGGGAAAATGGTTTTACAGAGAGAATGTTGGCAATTTGTTAAGTCTTTTTTAGGAAAAACTCTCCCAAAAAAAAGGAAAAAAAGGTCTAGAAGACCTGAAAAACCCAAATGATGAGATTTAGGGCCCCTATCAATAAAGACCCTTAAACCCACTGAGATTTATTCCCGGTAAATATAGGAAACTCTTTTCTCCCCAAAATTTTAATTTTTGGGAGAAAAACTGGAACCCTTTTCCTTTTAAAAGAAAAAAAGAAAAAAGATATTTCAAAAATCCTACAAAAATGACCCGGTTTAACATCTCCGGGGGAAAGGGTTACCACCTTTAAAAAAATTTTTTAAAGGGCATGGGATAAGCATTGGAGTGCAGATTATTTACTTTAGTTAAAGGGAAAAAATTTTAGAGGCTCAAAAAAAGCCAGAAAAAACAAAGTCCCAATTAAAAATAGGAGATATAGTAATCCTTAGGGGGATAGGGCCCCGTTTTGCAAGACCTCTAGGAAAAAATAGCCAAAAATTTCAAACGATGGAAAGGGGGGTTTTGGGGGTCAGTGGAGTTCCCCAGTGAGGGGACAACGGTGTGTGCGGACGGTAAAATTTAATTTGATTCCCCCCAGAGGGTTTGCTGGGAAAAGGTTAAAAGGGGGACCCCCTAAGTCTGGGGGCTTGGCAGGGCCCAAATTAAAGGGGGGCTTCGACCACGGGAGGCAAGCTGCCCTTTTAAAATGTTTAAAACCCCCTTGGAGAAACCATAAAAGGGGGTCAAAAACCCTGAAAACAAACTTTCATTTCCCGCGGCCCCCCCGTTTTAGAAATTATCCATTTAAAAAACCGCTCTCTAATGGGGAAATGGTATGGTGGGATCCCCCTCCCCTGTAAAAAAAGGGAGATGAAAAAAAATTTCCACCTAGGTTATTTTTATGAATTGGGTATAAATTAAGATGATTAAATATAGTAATAAATTCTGGGGGTTTTTCACTAGTACCACAATTAATCAAAGGGTTAACATAATATAAGAGTTGTTAGGAAAAATATTGGAACCTCCACGATGGAGTAAACATTTTTGGAAAAAAACCTTTTTTTCCAAGGTGTATAGCCCAGCTGATGAAAGGGTTCTGGGCCCAAACAGCATTCACGCATTAACCCACACGTTTAAAAGGCGAATTTTGGTAAAGAAAGCCGTAAGAAGCCGGCTTTTTGCAGCTTGCGTTTTTTTATGGCGAGGCATTTTAAGAACCGGTTCTAGGGTTTGGGCCCCAGTGGTAAGCCGTAAAAAGCCATAAGAAGCGAGACCCGGGTCTCGTTTACCATGCTGCCAGGCGGGAAATTTCCCTTTTTTAAGGGAAATTCAGGTCCTAAGGGAAACAGGGAAGAAAATAGAAAAAAATCCCCAAAATATGGGAAAATTTCGAAAGATACGGAAATATAAAACTTTTTGTATATATTCAAAATTACGAGAGAGAAAATTTCGCTGTAGTCTCAAAAAATACCGATCGTTCTCGTCCGGTTTTCGCAGTGTGGGTACGAGTGTTTGAGGCCTATTCAACCCCCGTGATTTTTCTCAGTTCCGGTAAAGCTGCCGTACTGATTGACGTTTGGAAGTTCTGAAGGATTTCTTTTTACTGTGTTTTTGATGTGACCTGTAGTCATGTCTACTCCTCCAGCTAGAGGGACCAGGAATTTTGTTCGGTGACGGGGGCAGAAATTTGTATTCGCCCCCCAGTAGTACACAGTAAATCCCCCAGATTTATCGCTAGTCGCTAGAGGTAAATTTTTCCGCTACGGCGAGGGCCCTTTTTCGGGCCTGTTTTCATATTTTGTTGCGAAACAATATTTTTGGGTGCGTTAGATGCTTGTTAAGACTTTCGTAAACTATGCGGACCAAATAAAGGATATAGGTGTACACGGTCGGGTGACCGGTATATCCAGGTAGAACCTGAAATAACTTTTTTTTAACTGACTTGTGTATTTGATTTCTTACAAGGAAGGAAATTTTCGGAGAGGCCCCTGGTTGCGCCCACTGCCCCATAAAAGCGCAAACGCCGGGCCGTACACTAAAATCACGATAAAGGGAAAGTGCCCCCAAATTTTTTTTTTGGGCTGTTGAAGGGTAATAAGGGATATGAAGAGGTAGCCTCTGTATTTCCATGCAAATTGTGCAATTCTGACAAAAAAAAATTGAATAAAGGCGACGGGGAAATCAGGGTAAAAGGGAAATGTTTGAGGTGAATATAGGGAAAATTTTGGGACTCGATCTGGCAGCACTGCGTTACCCCGGTTTTTCCCCCTTGGCCGTGACGTCAGAGATAACAAAAAATATGGCGGGGAGGCAGAGATTTGACACAGGGATCGTCGTAGAAAAACTGTAATTAAGATAAAGGACACAAGTAAACACATGATGTACATTCAGCAGCAGCCTTACCTTAAGACCACGAACAAGAATATACAAGGTTAATGAAACGACGGACAACTTTTTTAAAACTGGTAAAGAAAGATCTGTCTTACAGGCTGACGATAGGGGGCCTAGCTGCGAAGTGTAGTTTTTTTTCTGAATTTTGCTGATAATATGGCACAAATTACCGATTTGTACTTTTGTGCACGGGGTTAACTTTCGGACCACACTAATGACTAAAAAGGAATGACATGAAATTCACCCGTAAAATTGGGACTCCCCCGATATGGATTTCTGGGGCGTCTACGCCACCTTAGATTGTACTCCCTGCAGAGAAACGGAGAGGTACCCAGTAATCTAGGGGAAGACCCTAGAGACACGGACCTGACGTGGCCTGCAAGTAAACCATCCCAAGGAAAGGTCGAGTGCTACAAGGAGAACACAAACCACCACCCAAAGAGTAGCAACAGTAGTACATAACTCATTTTCAAAAAATGGGGTCGTTTGTTCAATGCTGTGCCAAAAGGCCATCAGGGAGCTGACTGGAGATCCACTGACCTTCAAGCACGTGGACAAATGGTTGGCATCAGTGCCTGAGAGCCCCCAACACCAGGCTACCCAGCCCGGAAAAACTTTTGGGTGCCACCACCCACCAGAGAAGCGGAGCTGCCTGGCCACAGCGGAGGCCCACCTTAGCTGCGCCCTGGGAGGGAAATTCTACTAAGTAAACTAAGTAAGTAAACATGGTGATAGGGAGAACGTCGATCGTCTGGTAAAATAACTTTCTCTAGTTTTTTTAACCCAAATAACACCAGACGTTTTTTTTCTAATTTGACTAATTATGCAATCAAAACCAGACCGGAAACGTTTTCGCTGATTCATTATGCCCCAAATTTTTGGTTCTTAGAGATCTCTCACTTGTTGAGAAACGTGAAAAGGGGTTGGGAACTCTCGCCGACGGAGACGAGAGAAACCATAAACCTTCACCATCATCCGAATTCCACCACAAAACATTGCAAGGTATCTTAAGTATGCATTACATTACTGTTGACGGACATGAACAATATTAATGTGTAGGTAGAGGTGCTGATAGGTATTATGGAAATGACTAGCATTGCGTTGAGGGAAAATTTTAAGAACAAGGGCAGGGATGCTCGAAAATCCCTCGTAAGGGACAAACTTACGAGTGTATGGCTACAATAACCTTACGAGGGTGGGCTGAGGGAGATGCTGTACCGAGCCGTCACTCCCGTACGGTTATCGGTGGCCTCTGGGTGGGGAATATAGGGATATTCTAGGGATATGTGTGGGGAAAAATTTTGCTAACCAATCACAGAGCAGCGCCCTTCATGACGCGGCTTTATCTAGCCAATCATCATGCTCTCAGCTGTCAGGGAGCCCGATAAATAAAATTAAAAGAGACTTCAAATGCCGCTGTTATGCTAAAATCGGCTCTTTCGAGAAATCGTCCCGCGGAAAGCTTATTTAACCTAAATAACTCTACAACACTTAAAAACAAACCTATCATAAACCTTACCTAACCTAAAACCCGACCTAAACATAACTTAACCTAAACACTATGTTTGCCGGTGTTGAGTAAGATTGGCTGATTTCCGAAAAAGGGCCCGATTTTGCTCACTATCGCCAGAATGTTTCGATAATACAGCTGCCACATTAGCCTTTCAGCGTAATATTCTCCCACTGATTACTACAGAGACGTACCAGGGTATACCTTGATGCGCTGATCATAGGTTTCGGGGTCTCGCGTGCCCGAAAATAGTATCTATAGACCACTGCTGGCCAGCGCCGTACGTATGCCGTATCCGTGGCCCTGGGCGGTACTCTGGGATAAATGGACAAGAACTGCGGGTTCGCTCTTTTGGTCAGACAAGACAGGGGGGGCTAACACCTCACTGTGACAACACGTGACACTTGTGTGCAAGGATAGTATAACTTTATGATATCTTGCTTGTGTGTAGCCCTATACGTGCGTGTACTACTAGTACGTCAGACATTTGATACCACCACACCACCGCATCATTATAGCGGCCAAATTGTATGATGAACTATACGTTTTGATTCAAGAAGTCGACCGATTATATATATTTAATATATAGGTTTGCCCTGATATGAATTTATTACAAGTACTATAGGTTTGTATGTTAAAATATGATATATATGGAGGTCAATGAACNTGCAAACGTAGCTAAGTATAATATCAAGCCCGATATCAAAATTTATTACAAATTCATACGGTACTTCAGCGTACACCCTGCAAGTATAATATCAAGCCGAATCAATATTACATCTGCTACTTGACGTCAAGGAAATAATCCCCGTCACTTTCAATCAAAGGAGATGAGTTCAGCCTGTTGGTCCTGCGGTGCCAGGGGCTTGCCGGGCTGCGGGGGCGGCAGCACCTGGCCGGCACCCCCACTCATGTCCTTCGGCACCCCATGCACGGGGCCGCCACCCATCATGGGGGGCTGGCCCTGCATCTGTGGGGGGCCGGCGCTGAGGGCAGGCTGGCCGGGGGCAGGGGGGTATCCCGGGCACACTGGGCAGGGTGTTGGCTAGGCCTTGCATGTTGTATGGGGCAAACTCTGGTGGTATGTGGGGTGGCTGGTGGAAGGCTGGCTGGGACACAGGCGGGGCGGGGCCTGGCGGGCCTGGCATCATGCCTGCAGGGTGGCCCGGGGGCAGGGGCTGGTACTGGGACATGCTGGGGGGCGGGCCGGGCTGCTGGAAGGGCATGGGAGGAGGGACAACTCCACCCTGGGGCAACCCTACCTGAGGCATGGGTGGCAGGCCCTGGGGTGGGGCTCCTTCGGCCTGGGGCGGGTACATGTGGCCAGGCATGGGTCCCGGGGCGCCAGGGTAGGGAGGGTAGCCCATGGGAGGATAGCCCATGGGTCCTGGAGGTGGCATGCCCGTCGCCTTGCTGAATATCTCGCGCTCACTCTCAGCCATGCGGTGGAGGGCAAGCTGCCGCTGGTACTCCAGGTATTCCTGCTTCTTCTTCCTCATGATCTCCAGCTTCTGCATCATTTGGATTTGCCTGATACGCTCCTGCTCCTCCCTCTCCCGCCTCAAGCGGTCCTGATGCTCCTCCCTCAGAGCCTCCAGGGCCGCCCACGCATCCCGCACCTGGGATATCTTGTCCTGCAGACGCTCAAAGTTCAATCGCTTGTCATCCTGTTCGTGGATGTACTTGAGCAGCTGTATGTGCATGGCGGTGATGTTCATGAAGAGCGTCTGCA
The DNA here is from genome assembly GCA_016584305.1 of Chionoecetes opilio. NCBI lineage: Eukaryota > Metazoa > Arthropoda > Malacostraca > Decapoda > Majidae > Chionoecetes > Chionoecetes opilio. Next base: position 56,011 of record JACEEZ010021971.1, read on the forward strand.
CAGAGGTGTCGTTAGCGATGGGACGCCCCCTACACTGGTTGCTCTTCATGCGGTTCACAAATATTTCCAGCTGAGTCCACAGGGTTGACACAAACTCATCCACTTCTTCAGTTTCCCCATTCTGATAATTCTCAATCACCTTCACGGGTTCCAGCTTGGAGGGCGACATCAGCGTCCTGGCGCCGGATGTCGGGGCCGAGGGGTGTGTGGGGGACAGGATGTGTGCTGCGTCCCCTCTGTAGACTTCATAGTCTACACTCATTTGGTTTATATCCTTCTCTCTGCACCTTCATCTTAAGTTTCCTTCCAAACCGTTCTATTGCATCTACTGTAGATGGTCATTGTTTTTTTCCTAAGTCTATCAATAGTGGTGTTCCTCAGAGATTTTTCCTATCACCCACTCGCTTTCTATTATTCATTAATGAACTTCTAAGGTCTTCACCATTACCAAGGTCGTCACTCGGCTGATATTTTGGTAATTTGTTCATTTATTGCCATAATATGACATAGATGAAGGCACAAAATGACACAGACTCTCCAGATAGCCCCTTTTAACTTTCCTGAAATCATGCATGTTGAAATGTAGGTATGAACGCCACCAGACGTCTGTAAATCGAAAAGAAACATTGTCCATGCGATTTTAGTGTTATCTACGTGTGTAGTAGTAGTAATAATAGTTGTGGAAATTATCCACTAAAACCGCTCTCTAATTTTGAGAAAGTTATTAATTTGAATGGTGGAATTTGGCGCCTACCAGACGGAAGGTGGGGTACGAATACAAATTCCACCTATGTATATATTATTATAGATTTGGGTATAAATTGAGATTTAGTTAGATATAGTAATATACATTTGGTGGTATTCACCACAATTAATCAAAGGATTAACATAATGTAAGAATTGTGAGTAAAGTTCCACGTATAGGAAAAAATTATTGGAACGTTCCACGTGTAAGCTCCAGCTGTCTTGAGAAGGAGTTGTAGTCAAGACATCAGTCACGAGTTATCAGCTACATTTAGTTGTAGTCAGTCTTTGATTGTACACTAAGGTGTAGTCAACCTCATATTAATATGAGTAAACTGTAACCGATCAATCGGTTAAAATCTGGAAAAAGTGGTAAAAATATCACAAGATTCGAGCCGCGCCAGGTAACTTGGAAAGTTAGCCTTGGCAACTCCGCCGGCCTATCACTCCGCGCCGCCATTACATTGCCACAGCCAGCCACTCTGCCATTCTGTGTACCACAGCGTCTCACCAATACTCCCTCAAGATAATGATCAAGCCTTCATAACCTCAACCCATCTGCTACTGCTGAGTATACCTTAGTTAGCGTCTAAATAGGGTATCAGTGCAGCTTAGGTAGAGTATGGGTTAATAGCAAGGTGAGTTCACGTTAATTAATATTATAATTTCAACAGTTTGTTGTCGTCCATCAGTTGATGGGCGATAATTTCAAGAGTTTGGTCCCCCGAGTCTTAGGATTATCTTTGGGAATGTATAGGGTGAGCGTAGTGGGTCACAGTTTATGTCCTCGGCGACTGGCCGTGGAAAATGTGAATCTCAGGCTGTTTCGAGCACCAGGTGGCCAAGCTGATAAATTTAACACAGACACGCGTCTCAATGCAGTACTTGAGTGGCCTCATGACCTCACAATCCTTTTTCTGGGAGGCAATGATATAGATGATGAGTGTAGCCCCAGAGTCATCACAAATAATATATAAGGTATAGTGAAGAAAATAGAGGAAAAGTGTGGCAGTCGTGTAGGAGTGTGTTTAATAGAGCCTAGGAAGACCAATCGATCTCCTAGACATCACCTGGTGAGCCAACTCAGCTATGATAGGGTCAAAGATGCTATAAACATGGCCTTGAAGAGAGAATTAAAAGGCTATGCAGTAGTACATTTTAACGCACAGCCTTTTGAAGCAGATCTCTCTCGAGATGGCGTGCACTGGACTAGGCGAGGTTGTTATTTTGTAAATGCCAAGTTTATAAATTTCATAAAGTATAAGAAAGGGGAGTGGGAAGCTATCCAAGCACTGGTCTGATACAGAGATAGAAACACCAGTTTCCCCGCCCCCTTTGGCTTAAACAATCATAGACAAGGCCGCCGTACCCGCCCGCCGAGTCATAAGGCCGGTTCCCATCAGCCCGCTTGTACGGCCGTCTTACAACAACACCGCTCAACAATGACGTCACCATCATCGCCGCTTGAGTGGTATTTGTGGTAACTGGGCACAGTTGGCAACTCCGCTCGAGCGGACACCGCCGAGCAGGAGAGATGACTTGAATTTAACTTTGTACGGCGGCCGTACAGCGGTACGGCAGACTTTATTTTGACGTCATTGTGACGTCTTTGTTGTTGTACGGCGGCCGTACAAGCGGGAAGGTGGGAACCGGGCTATAGACAGGGCCGCCGTACCCGCTCGCCGAGCCACAGTTAGTCACGACACAGGCCGCATTTAAGCTACCATCCGCCAACAATGTTTGTGAAGTTAGTAAAATTAGATAAAGTGGTGGATGGTTATAGGCCTGGCTCCGCACCTTGCTAGACCGAGTCAACACGGCACATCCACCCTTAGAATTAGATTAAATTAGGGAACCCTAATTCATAAACTTTTATCCAACTTTTTATTTTATTTTCTTTTTTTCATTTCATCTAATCAATTAAAATCATGGCGGAAGGGACTAAAGCATTAGCGGCTAAATTAGGATGGCTTACACGAATATATAAAAAGTGTGAGGTAGCAGCTGGGACTATCCCTATTGACTATAGTAGTTTAAAGTCAGGACTGCTAATGCTAAAAACTTAATGGGATAATTATGAAGAGGCTTACTTTCAATTATTCGAGGCTGGGGATACAGAATTAATTAATTATGAGACCAAGTATGATCAAGAATGTACAAAATACATGGAAACAGTATTCAAATATGAGAACTTAGTGCGTGATCAGAAACCCACAGCCAAAGCCTCTTTACCCCAACTTAAATTACCAGATTTGTCATTGCCCCATTTTGAGGGTGAGAATTGGTATTCTTTCTGGGATAAATTCAAATTGATTGATGATAGGACTGATCTAACAGAGGTGCATAAATTAACCTATTTGTTAGGTCAGTTGAGAGGTTCTGCATAACTGCTGGTAAAAGAATTAACAGTAGAAAATGCCAATTATAATGTGGCACTCAAGATTCTTAGAGATAATTATGAAGATAAACATCAGATAACAAAGAATCTTTTCTGCAAGTTCATGGATCTACTGAGCCCTTCTCACAATCACAGAGAATTGGAAGAGTTCAGAATAACTTTAAATTGCACACTAAGAGCCATTGAAGCTCATAAACCCTTGACAGAATCAGACTGGATGGTTAGTATCATGATATGGAGAAAATTACCAACCAGGATGCGAGACCGCTTAAATCAGAGGTACAATAGTAATTACTTCACGGTCAAGCAAATAGAGGAGGGATTATTACAGGAGTGCAAACATTTGCAAGGTATTGAGCAGGAACACCCCCACAGGGAGATTGAGATAACTAGACCTAAAGTTAATCAGCGATATCAGCCACCTTTAAAGTTTAAAGAGCCCTCATTGGTGGGTAGTTATCCCGCTCCTACTAAAGTTACGATGGGAAGAAAACCGGTAGATAAGTTTCAAGCTAGACCAGCCGGTAAACCACCACTAAGACCTACTCAAAGAACAGGTGCCATTCCTAAATATAGGGTTATTACAAGTGAAGTCAGAAAAAAATGTGCTTTCTGCGAGGAAGAACATCCACCCTCCACTTCTATAATAATATAAGCGAAAGTGTGTGTGTGTGTGTGTGTGTGTGTGTCTGTGTGTGTGTGTGTGTGTGTGTGTGTGTGTGTGTGTGTGTGTGTGTGTGTGTGTGTGTGGTATAGGTTCCGCCCCCCGTGGCGGAATCCCATCATATACCACATTTTTGGAACCAGGTTGACCAGGGGAAGGTTTTAAGCCCACTTATGAGATGATCCGATCAAATTTTTTTTTAGCAGCCTATTAGCGATAATTGTGAAAAAAAGTGGGTTGCGAGAATTGAGGAAACCTTGATGTAGGGTGATGGGTAATGGGTGAGTGAATGGGTGGGGTAATGGTGTGGGTGATGGTGAGTGAATGGGTGGGGGGTGATGGGTGATGGGTGAGGGAATATATGGGGGATGATGGGTAATGGGTGAGTGAATGGGTGTGTGGTGATGGGTAATGGGTGAGTGAATGGGTGGGGGGTGATGGGTAATGGGTGAGTGAATGGGTGGGAGGTGATGGGTAATGGGTGAGTGAATGGGTTGGGGGTGATGTGAATGGGTTGGCGTTAATACATACATTTCTACATCCATGATTTCAGGAAAGTTAGAAGGGGCTATCTGGAGAGTCTGTGTTTGGTGGGCCGAAGGCCCACCAATAGCCCTCCGCAGGAGCTAGCCAAAAAGTCCGCCCGGAGGGCAACTTTGCGGCTAGTGTAATATATACCCAGATTATTCCACTAGGCTCAAAAGGTTAATGGACCTGGGAAACTGCCTAACCTGCCTTATAGTAGGGTCACTTAGGGCGATTCGCTTCACATTAGGTGAAGGAAGTATTTTGAGGGTCTTATCCTAAGCATTTTGTGCCGCTGAATCCGAAAATCGTAGTTGGGTCACTCGTTAGCGGTAAGTTTTCGCGCAATTTGCAATTTGGCAATTTGGCAATAAAATTGGCAATTACAAATTGCAGAATGAGAACCAGACGTCGTAGAGACCTCGTTTTGGACTCAAATTGAAGCTTATTAAGAGTGCATAAAATGTTATTTAGTACTCCGTGGTTGTATCTGTTCGCATTACTGAACTATAATGGAAATTAGAGATAAGTGGAAAAAAATGGAAAAAAATATAAAAGGAATAATTTTGGCCTTAATTCACCAAAATCATAAAGTTTTTGGGGATCGTTCTATAAAAAACCCC
>JACEEZ010021972.1:0-13506 GCA_016584305.1 Chionoecetes opilio
GCCAGGAGGGGGACTTACTAGATGAAGCAGTACAGTCTGTTCATGCTTTGTGGCGAGGAATTGAGATTTTGGAAAGTGTTACATACCTTGGTAGCGCAGTCCATAATGATGGCGGGTCACTTTAAAGAAGTCTTACGGCGGATTGGCATACCCCACGGTGTTATGGACTCGCTCAGGCGGGAGTATTTGGCGTTTGTCGGAAACCTGTGCAGGAGGACAAAGATCCGGATCTTCAAGTCGCTTTGATCTCTGTCTTACTCTATGGTTGTGAGACATGGACACTAAATAGTGACTTGAAGAGACGAATCAATGCCTTTGGTAATAAGTGTCTTCGCAGAATCATGGGGTATCGCTGGATGATTACGTGTCAAATCAGCGATTGGCACCGTGAGACTGAATCGAGGCCTATTACATGCATAGTCCGTCAGCCCCAAAACTTCGGCTATATGGGCATGTGGCAGGGCTACCCTGAAACCGATCCTTCCCATCGGGTTGTATCTGTAAGAGACAATCCGGCGTGGAGGAGGCCTAGGGGGCGCCCAACAAGGTCGTGGCTGGGGCAAGTTAGTGTTTCTTGTCGAGAGCGCTTGGTATGGGAAAGGAGCCTGCATGGGAACTCGCGGTGGTGACCCCGGGAGTGGCGTCGTAGGGGGGGCGAGGCGACGCGCCCCCCGGCATATGCCCCCAATGATTGATTGATTGATATTGAGATCGAGCTACAGATGGAGATGGACCTAACTCCCCTGTACACTCACACACACACCTCCTAACTCCCCTGTACACTACATACACACCCCAAACTGCCCTGTACACTCACACACACACTCCTAATGCCCTGTACACTCACACACACACTCCTAACTGCCTTGTACACAACACACACCCTCCTAACTGCCCTGTACACTCACATACACACCCCTAACGCCTTGTACACTCACACACACACTCCAAACTGCCCTGTACACTCACACACACACCCCTAACTGCCCGTACACTCACACACACACTCCACTCCCCTGTACACTCACATACACACTCCTAACTGCCCCGTACACTCACACACACACACTCCTAACTGCCCTGTACACTCACACACACACTCCTAACTGCCTGTACACTCACACACACACTCCTAACTGCCCCGTACACTTCCTTCCGTAGATAACAGTAAAAGTCGCCACCTGCAGTCATGTCGCCGGCGCCAAATATTACGAATTATAGCATCACTACTGATTTGTATATGCCACTGAAGATGATACACAGTAGTTTATATCATGACTGTATAATCTACTCTGTTTCAGCGTTTTTATGCTTGTATCTGCAGGTATATACAGTTCTAATTTCACTACGCGGTTTTTTTCCGGGCGACGCGACAGCGGTACGACACTCAGTAAATTAAACACTAGATGGCGACTCTACTGTTGGGAGCCCCCTTTGTAGATATTTTTGTCATTTGTTCAAATTTTTAGCCATAATATGACACAGATGAAGACACAAATGACACAGACTCTCCAGATAGCCCCCTTCTAAATTTCCTGAAATCATGGATGTACAAATGTAAGTATTAACGCCACCACACGTCTGTAACAGAAAAAAAAGTTGTCCTGGCGACTTTACTGTTGTCTAGGGTAGGTGATCCAGTGGCCTGTTTCACCCGCTGTGTGACTGTTTACTGTGTCCGTTCTTCGTGTATGCTCCCCGGACACGCCACCCATTTGGACTCAGGGAATAGCAGTGTTAGGGTATTTTGTAAGAGTGTATTTCTTTCTTTCGTTCATTTTTATTTTTTTTATTCTTTTGTTCCATAGTGATACACTGAAAATCCTCCCTTACACTGTGTGATTTCCTTTTTTTCCTTTTATCTTGCATTGCTTGCTTTTTTTTCGTACTAAGGGGGTCCAAGATAAAGCGTTATTTCCCCCTGGCATGCTCAAAAAGCGAAAATCCGTATAACGAAACACAAACAAGAAAATATAGGTTTGGTTCCGCCCCCCCTCAATTTAAAAAAAAAAAAAAAAAGAAGAAGATTTTTTTCAAGTTAAAATAAACTTAGAAAACACAAAAAACAAAGCGTCTATATTACCCACACTGTCTACCTATTCTGTAAAAAAAACCATTCTGAAAAAAAAAAATAGCCAAAAAATAGCAGAACTGACATTATTCACATAAAACAGCATAAAAAGCAAAAAGAGTTGTAATGTGGGGGACCCCGCTGAAAAAGAGAAGGTATGTAGTGGCCCAAAGGTTTTGGGGCCCACACCTGCTAATTCCCCCAAAAGGTCGGGCCTGCCATATGCTTATTCCCTTCGGGGTCACGGCTTGCTAGGGGTGACCTGACGGGGGCCCCAAATTTTTCCACCCGGATGGTAGGGATTTTAAACTGAAAATTTTTATCCCCCCTTTTTAATTCGTACATGTTTTTCCCCGTTTTAAAAAAATGCCTTTTTACACTCCGTCCCTTTTTTTTTAAATTTTTAAAGGTATTATTATATTTATTTTGTTTTTTGTATTAAATTTATTCTCGTCCTTTTTTTTTTTTTTTTTTTTTTTGGTTTTCCACACATGCCCCTTTCATCATCCCTGACCCCCCGGACAAACCCCGTCACTCGGGTCAGAATTCCCTTCCTATCCAAATTTCGGCGCAAATTTCCCAGTACATATTCTGCTTGGGATGTAGATGATGAATGGACTCGAACATCCTGCGAGGGTTTTAAAATCCTCAATAAATGCCGCTTGACTTATCGGACGCCCGCGGGGAAAAAACCTTCAGGTGATTTTTTTCTCACCTTTAAACCCTATATGACTCAAAGTAAATTTAACAATTTTCTCTGGAGTCAAAACTCGGGAGCCTTGCCCCATTTTTTACACTTGCCGACAATCACACAAGGCAAAAACCCCAACCATCATGTCACCTTGCAAAAATCTTCCAACATAAAATTAACTTTAAGAAGCTGGAATCTTGGGAAATGGGTTGGTGATGAGGGAAAAAATGGTCTGTCACGTGAAAACCTTTTGTATACTACCTTACAGTTTCTCATACACCCTACCAAAAAAAACAGGCGTCAAAAACATTTAAACTTTCTCCATTTGAAGACACTTAACCGAATTTGCTTCAAATTTTTGGGGATCTTCTCTCTAAGTTTTTTTAAACCATGCACATTCTTCGATGTCTGCTGCCATATCTACAAAACCCAAAAAACACCCCCAAACCACGAAGCACTTCTCGTCCCCCTTTCCCAACTCATACACTCTTCCAACTAAAACGACTACTCGCAAAACTCTCAGAGAAAAAGTTCATTTTTCCCATTCACGTATTCTCGTTTTCTCACTCACCTGTTTCTTCGCTTTTACGCAAACAAAAAGGGGACACAGATGAGCGTTGCTTAACACACAACGCTTTTTCCAAAACCCAGAAAATAGTTCCACCTTTTTGATCACCATGGTACTTGGGGTAAAAACATCTCGAATGTCGTGCAGGAACAAAACTCCTCCTATTCAAGCAACACAACCCTCTGACTGTCGTAAAGGCCATAATCTCCTCACCATTCACAGCAACTAAACCCTAAATGCTATCACGCGCGTGCACCCCTCCGGGGAAACACGAGCCAGATCCACAGATGAACCTTCACCCCCTTTGTACCCATTTCTATCAATACACTTAGGGAGGCCCAAATATTTTGCAAGCGAAGTCCCAGCCTACTTCCCCTTGTTTTTGAACGGGTTCTTCAGTAAATATCATGACAAAAGATGCTTTGAAAACATCAATCTTGCGTAATGAAAAATTAATCATTTAGAACCTTCGCCCTCAACTTTTGGGGCCCCGTGGAACTGCACTCACTATCTGGGTAAATTTTTTTGACACATACCTTGTCCTGATTTCCCACCTGTCACCTGATTCATATAGCGACGACATCCCATTCAGCTGGCTTCATGCCGTCCTGTTTAAACCCAAACAGAAATGATCTCTACCCACGCTTCAGGGGAATCTTTGGCTGAACTTTTCTTTCCCAGAGGTCCTGAAAAAATTAGGCTTTTTCTGACTCTGTTCCACTAACTGTCTCTCCCCTAATGCAACCTCCGATCTTCACAAGTCTTGATTCCACAACACTCCTATGACGATCTCTAAAAGTGTTTTCCTTTCCTATTTCTCCATTCCCATGACAAACAAACTTCACATCCAGCCCCACCTCCTCGTTCCCTGGTCGCCCTTCTCGCTCAAAAGGTAAACGAATACTTTTCGCTTTTTTTCCAGACTTTTCTGCGTCTAGTAACACCACTCCATTTTCCAAAGCCTCACTTCAAAAGGTTTTAGAAGAAAAAGCAAAGCACTGTCACGCGCATCTAGTCCAACGTTGGCTTCTACCACTCTCTCACACTTGTAACGTTCGGGAAAAAGGCTTTTCGAGCGTCGATGCCATTCTCCCCCGAGCAGTCACCCATTTGCTTTAGCTGCCCCGCAGCACTGTCAGACTAAAAAATCTGGCAGATAAACCCCTTTATGGGGTTTAAAACGTCCAAATTTCCCAGTCATTCACGGGGTAAGGTTTTGTTCCTTTCGTCTCCCAGTGACGTTTGTGTCCCCGAATGTTCCCCAAGAGCCACGAGTTTCAGTAACCCATTTCAGTTCAAGTCTCCAATTTGTTGCCCTTAAAGCTCATGTGAAAACATTCTGCAAACCACAGACCATCCGTTCACAGATGACTTATTCAACTCTTACCGACTTCGGGAGTATTGTGTCTCTCCCCGGTGAGGCACTAGGTAAAACCAAAACGTCGCACTCAAACATAAACAATGAAAAGATCCCAACCCCTACATACCACCTTACGCATGGCCCACAGTAAAAAATGCCATTGTCGTCGCTTTGTCTAAAAAAGCTACTAAAGGGAATCATTGAAAACTCGATCAGCCCTTTTCAATGCCCAATTTTCCGGGTTCCCAAAAGAGCTCAGGCAATGGCGTCCTGTAGTCAATTTCCGAGCTCCCAAAAAACTGACTGTTCCTTTCGGTACCCATCCTCCCGAGGATATTTTGCGAATTTAGGTCCCAAAACACTTTTTTTTTCCCCTTAGTTTTGGGCTCCGGGTTCTGCAAGTCGAAATTGCGCGGAGAGCCGTGAAAACGCCCTTTTTTTTTACCCTCAGGACATTCCATACTGTCGCAGCCTATGGGTCTTTTTGACACCTGCAACGTTCCACCTTGACAATTCCATTTCACTGGTCTAGTGGTAAAACACTTTTCCCTACCTTGACGACTTGATGTTTTTTTCTAAAAACGGTCCCCCCGAACTTCCGAAACTCATAAAAATTTTTACTCGCCAGGACGCAGCCTTGAAACTTAAAAATTTTCCAAAAGCGCGTTTCTACCAAAGAAAATACTTTTTGGCCCTCTTATTAACGCTGACGGATTCAAACGTCAAATGACAAGCAGCACTGTCACTAATTATCCACTCCATCAATGTAGATCAGTCCGAGTTTCGAGGACTTGGGCCCCTTTTCCGCAGATTTTCAGAGGATAGCCGCCATGGCTTCTCCATCACTTCCCCCTTTAAAAAAGACGGCCCTTTTTAATGGTCTGACAGTCAGGGAACGCTTTCGCTGCTCTTTAAACACCTCTCACTTCTGCCCCTGTTCTTGCGTACCCTGACTCACTAAACCTTTCATTCCAAAAATGCGCTAGCTACACTGGGCTCGTGCTTATCTGCAAGACACGTGGGAAACAACGCCCCATCGCGTAGCCCCTCGTCTACTTAAAAAGGCAGTGAAGAACTAGCAGTGACAGGATCGAAACCCTTGCGTCATTTGTCCCTAAAGAATTTCGTTACCTCATTCTTGCTACCTATCAAGGTCCTTACGGATCATAAAAACCCTTTCTTTACCTCTTCAAGGCCCAAAGGACATCAGGACCTTTGGGTCATGTACTTCAATTTAAGATTTCATGCCCCATTTGCGGCATTCAAGCAAAGTAACGTCTGCTGATGCTCTTTCTCGCAAATTGCACTTACATGTCCCCGTTTCCTGCAAACTCCACATTGACACGCTTTCACAGATGATCTCTACACTGCCCAACGCAAACCCCCCATGGTCAAAGGGCCTATTCCCTTTAAACAGGGGATGACTCTGACATTCTAAGGTTCCTTTTCCCTTCACATTACCTCCTTCAGGAACAGTTTTCTGTACAAAACAACCCCATTTCAGGGAAGCTGAACCGTCTGTTCTCCACCAAAATTTCTTCCTCCAAAACCCGTCCAGTCTGTCCTTAAACTCATTCATGACAAAACCCCAAAGCTTCACATCCTGGAAGGAAAAGTCACTTCACAACCACTTTAAAATTTTTCTGGCTCACCATGAGACAGGATATCAAGACTATAGAAGTATGTCATACCTGTGCAAGAACTAAAGGCGATAACATGCTCATGTTCCCATTCTCAGTTTCCGTGCCTTCAAACCCCTGGGGAAATTTTTGGGATTGATTTGTTAAAGCTACCCCTCATGAATGGAAAACAATATTTAAAGGTTTCTGTTGATATTTTCACGTTTTTCCATTTTTGCTCCACTGCCTAACAAATCAGCACAACATGGCACGTGCATTTTTTTGGATGTGACTTGTCCTTTCACTCTCCCAAAATTTTTGTTTTCTGAAACGGGACGGGGGTTTGTTAATCAAGTTTTGATTCCTTTGCCAACAGTTCAAAATTTGGAAGGAATGTTCTTGTTTCCGCCCCCGTGTAACGGTTTTTTTGAACGTTGTAACCGTAAGATTTTCAAAACCCTTTCGTTTTTTTCCGAACTGCATCCCTTTTGGGGCACCTATGCCCCAGGTGATGGGTTCTCTCAAAATCCCCCATCAAAAGTCGTCTCTGAGACACCACTTACATTCTGTTTGCTCAGACAAACTTCCCTTTTGATCTTTTTTTCCCAACCTTCTAAGCCTATATACAACTAATGACTTTTCAAGACTAAGGGTTTCCCCTTTCCCAAAAAAAACCCCAAATATCCAACAAACACTTGCCCTCTCTAAAGCTGATATGCTCCTATACCCCAAAATCAGCTTCCCCCTTCACACTTTACGTAGGTGACATTGTGTTCTTTATTAGACACCTAGAGTCATCCTGTTGTGACTTCAGGTGATTTTTGGTCTTTGCCCAGGGGATTCCCGGGTCTAAGGGGGCAATGAACGCCCCCGCCCCCGAGGATCTGCCATTTCTGGGACCAGGGTAAAAGATGCTGATGGGGAAACTGAAGGGTGAGACGCCGACAGACGTGAGACAAAGCGGCAGACATTGGCAGGGGGAAAACAGGCAGACGGGGTTCAAGGTCCGGCCTTGAAAAAGGGGAAATAAGGGTTTTTTCCCTAGGCCTTATAGGGTAGCCATGAAAGGGGAACAAATTCTTTTGGGGCCAATTGTATTTCCCCGGTTGCGATCAACCTCCAAATTTGACCCCAAGTTTGACGGCCCCTTCCGGGGCACACTCAGGAAAGGGAATAAGGTTCCCGTTCTTCCTTTTAAAGATGGCACTAAAAGTTTGGCCCCCCTTATTCTTTAAGAAAGTCTCAAAGCCTTGACTGGAGGACCCTAATATGTCCTCCAGAGTCTCCCCCCCTCCAACACAGCCTCAACCAGCTCCTTCACTCAAATCCTACACTCCTTCCCCCGCACCTCAGGCCTCTAGCCATCCTTTTTCCTTTTGTAGTTTGTGTGAGGTAACAATTTCCTTGACTCTATTTTCCATTCCTATATGATGTTTTTCCGTCAAATTTTTACATAGATTTAGGTCCAAAATTTTTTTCCCCTACTATTTTGTTTGGTACCATGCCCGGGGTCTTCCCCATTTTTTGTTTTTCCCCTTATTTTTACGAGTCGAATCCTTCCCCTGTGTCCCCCTTTCCTCTTTTTTATTTTGATATTATTATATAGGTGGTTTTCGTGCCCATTTCTTTTGTGTCCCCCGGTTGATCCCATCTCCATTGTTCGTTCCTTTTGTCGAGACGAGGACATCTGGGGTTAGCGAGACCGGGCCTATGTAGGATATTATTATTGCCCCCTGTATGTATTAGTCTTAAGTCAGCCTCTTGGTACAAGAGAGGCCTAAAGGTTCCCGCGCATACCAGGCTGAAGCGACCAACCGCCAGGGGGCGCGGGCACCACAGTGCCAGGCAGAGCACCCCCAGCCACACAGGCGAGAGGACGTGGGGCTCAGCCTCTCCCACTAACCTTTGTTACGCACGCGATACCAGCTACTCTTAAATTACCAGTGTTGTAATAAACTACAAAAGCATTTTACGTTCTCATTACCCCTGCTTTACCATTACGGAGATTTATACACTCCTACATATAGTCATCAGGTGGTCAGTGCGGAGGCAATAGGGAGCTCTAACCCGTAGCGCGGCTATGGCCATTTGGTCACTCACTAAGAAAACGCGAGTATCCCAATTGGGCGGCCGCCCAAATTAAAAAAGGTGGGCCCTAATTTTTCAGCCGGTGAATCTGGAAACTCTACTTTACCTGAGAATGACCCAGGGGTCACACATAGCTCAGTGACCCAGTGACCAGCATGGAAGGTGAAGGTGCTGACAGGTCTCTCCCTATCGCGGCAGAGAGATTAGAGAGGCGACCCTTGCGGCCTGTTTTCTGTGAACGAGCTGTACCATGGAGTACATAAACCTCAAACGCTCTTCATCTTGCAGTACAATCATAGAATAACCACAAAACTTAGCAAAAAAAATATTTTTAGCGGTTGCACAAATATATGGCGATAACATTGATACACATTTAAGTTTGTTTTACGACTATAAAAATTCTGGCAAAGTCCCGCGTACACAGAGATATTGTCAAACAGGTATCCGCAGTTTACGGGTTAAAAGGAGGCTAGATAAATTCATGAAGGGGATGAAAGGTGGATGTAGGTAGTGTTAAGTAAAAGGAACTACCACGTGTAGGTCTCGTGGCCTCTTGTACTTCCTTATTTTCTTATGTCCTGGTTCCCGACCAGTCTCAGGTCCCCAAGTTTGTTGGGTAGCGGGGAAGATTTTAAGTAAAAAAGGGTTGGAGCTGTTGTGCAGTTTTAAACCCAATATTATATATATATTATAAGTTACCTATCGTCTCTCTCTTTTCCCCGACCTTTTCACAAGTGTATGCGTTGCCTCAGAAGGGCCAAGAAGTGCTCACTTTCCATTTTTTCTTCCTTGTTGTTTAGGCTGCGATGACCCACAGGATGGGGACAGGTCAAAGGTGGCTGCGTTCAGGGTGAGGACTGGCAGCACGTCTGCATAAAGCGGTGGTATTGGAAACGGGGTGCAGCGAAGTGTTTGTTTACTTAAGCTCCAAGGTTCAAGCGGGGTTTTGTAGAGTCGCGAGTAAATTCCCCGCGACTTAATTATCATTGTATTGTCCCTGATTGTTGATTATCTCAGAAAATTGTAATTATCTGGGATTACTACAATGTATTACCCTTATTTTTGGTAAATATATATAATTTTTTTAAAATAGGCTTGCTGTCAATACTACTATAGTCAGACCCTCATCCTCTCTGCTGCCCAGCCCTGAGTCGCCCAGGACAAACGCTAGGCACTGATCATGGCTGGGAGGGATGGGTGGCATTTTTGCAGCCATTCGACCCCATCGCTGGGGAAACTGCCCAGCTCACGGCTAACAGTGTCTAATGTGACCGCGCCTTTAGTTCCTGTTGCGTTGGACGTCTAATGAATGACATTGAAAATTGCAGGGGAGAATAATCAGCGTAGGAGTGGATAGGCATTGAGTTCGACTTAATCATTAATGAATAATAGAAAGAGAGTTTGGGGGATAGGACCCGAACCCTGGGGAAAACCCCCTATTGATAGACTAAGGAAGAACATGTCCGTCTACAGTAGCTGCATAACGGTTTGAAAGGAAATTAAAATGAAGTACAGAGAGAAGGATAGAAAATGAATGAGGGTAGTTTGGAAATTAAAGATTTATGCCAGACTCTATCAAAGCTTTGATATGTCAAGGGCAACAGCAAAAGTTTCACCGAAACCCTAAAGGAGGATGACCAAGATTCAGTTAGGAAAGCTAGAAGATCGCCAGTAGATTGACTTTAGGAAACCGTACTGACGATCAGATAGATGCTTAAGAATCTTCTTATTAAGTATAAATTCAAAAAACTCTAGAAAGGCAGGAAGTCAAAGCTATAGGACGGTAGTTTTAAGGATTAGAGCGGTCACCCTTCTTAGGAACAGGTGGATGTGAGCAAACTTCCAGCAAGAAGGAAAGGTGGGAAATAGATAGACAGACGGAAAAGTTTGACCAGGCAAGGTGCAAGCACAGAAGCACAGTTTTTGAGAACAATTTGGGGGGACTCCTCAGGACCGTAAGCCTTCCGAGGATCTAGGCCAGAAAGGGCAAAGAAAAAATCATTAAGGATCTTAATAAAGGCATAATATAGTGGAGGAGAAGGAGGAAAAAGCCCTTCATCAACCAGAGTGGAAATTTTAGCAAAGAGTTCAGCTTTAGAAATAGATGAAACAATACTCACTTAAACTCTTTGCCATTTAATATTTTGTGAGAAAACATTTTACATGAAACATATCAATAGAAGCGGAAGTTTATTAGCTTTCCATTGATATATTTGGTTGTCTGATAAATTAATTAGAACCTACATAAATTAGCGTTAACTAAATAAATAACCTCATAAATCGGGAAAATTACCCGATTGATGATGTTATTTATTTAGTTAACGCTAATTTATGCATGGTTTTAATTCATGTCCGAAAACCAAATATATCAATGGAAAGCTAATAAAATTCCGCTTCTATTGATAGTTGCATCAATAGATAACAGTAGAACTGATGTGACACTCCGCAACCCATTTTGCGTGGATAATCACTGCGCGCCTCCAAAAAGGGAATGTTTACACGTATGATGCACCATGTTTATAACAAAATAATGTAGAATATCAACACTTACAATAGTAGTTAGTATTTCGCTGCGTAGCCCTTCCTCTTGATGACCCTTTGAAGGCGACGTGGTACACTGTCAGCAAGATTGAAGGAAACTCAGGCTTCAATTCTTCCCAACACTTTCGGGGCTCCATTTCAAAAATTGGGGAGTGTAGAGGTGTCACGTGAGCGGAGTTTGCCTTTAATGATGGCCCAAAGATTTTCTATGGGGGATATATCGGGAGAATTACCCCGGCCAGTCATCTATTTTCCCAATCTTGCAGTCATCAAGCCACTGTATCACATCTCGAGCTGTGTGGCAGGGTGCTCCACCCTGTTGGAAAACCTGTGCCTGTGTCTTTTCAAAGCAGGCCTCCAGGTGGTCATTTAAAGATCAAAATACACCACTTTGTTAACAGTTGTTTTTTCTTTGGGAAAAAAAACTAAGTTCCCAATACCATGAAAAGTAAAGCAACCCCACACCATTAAACTGGGAGGGTGTTTTTGGTCTTTCGTATGTAGCGAGGCTCGGTGGGGTCTGACCCGGGGCGACGGTACACTTTTGCTGGTCCTCCTCCACTCACCAAAATTTTTTTGTCACTCCCAGCCAGCCCGCCCTTTCAAAGGGGCCCAATCTCGTATTTCTTTGAAAAGTGAACCCTTTTCTTCCCTTTTGGCGGTCTTTTCAGGGCTTTTTCCCGCGCCCGGTAACCCTGTCCCAAGGTCACTTTTCAAATTTCCTGTCCCGTACGAAGGACCCATTCTGGAGTAGATTTTTCCTCCTTAGTTCCTGGCTGTAAGGCAGGTTGGCATAAATTCCCCCTTAACCCGCTCCGGGTTCTGTTACACGTTTTTTTTTTTTTTTTTTGTTTTTTGGGGGGGGGGGAGTTTTTAAAAAAATAAAAAAAAATTTTAAAATTTTTTTTTTTTATTATTGTCCGCCTTGAAAAGACAATGATTGCTTGACTTTCCACCGATGTTTTCCCCCATTAGTAATCCCAAAAAAAGGAAAAAACCCGGGGATGTAATTGGGAACCTGGAGGCTATAATTTCAAAATCATCAACTGTAAACCACCTAGGAGGGGGGAAGGGAGGGAAACCCCCCCCTCCCACACCCCTTGAGTGTGCAAATGATGTACGTCGCTGTGACTACATGTTTCATGCCTTCTGCTTTTTTTATAGCTTGGGAAGCAACTTTAAATCTGCGCGGAATCTCGAAACGGATTCTGGCGTAAAGATATCCGCGCAACCTGTACGCGCACTGGACGCTGCAGTACGGGCCCCCATGCCATTGCGGGCCCATTCACTTGCTGCTATGACTATATAAGATGGTTACAGTAATATATATCTTTTATTTTTCGTAAAGGGGTTGTTCTATAACATTTCAAAAAAAAAAGAGTAAAAAACGCTACAGAAATGCCTTACGGATCTAAAAAATATGCATGAAATTAAAAATTTTCTTAAAACTTTGCCCTTTAAAAATTTTCGATCAACTTTTTTAAAGAAGGGGACAATAGAAGCCAATGTTATTAGCTTTCCTTGATGTATTTCGTTTTTTTGATAAAAGATTAGAACCATGCATAAATTAGGTTTAAATAAAGAAAAAAATCATCAAACGGGTAATTTTTCCCCCCGATGATGTTTTTATTTACTTATATATTTCGTTTTCTCTAAATGAATTTGCACATTATAAATTTCCGTTAACTAAATAAAAACCTCACAACGGGAAAAAGACCCCATTTATGATTTTTTTATTTATTTAATGCTAATTTTGCTATTCTAATTAATTGATCAAAAACAAAAAATATCAAAGGGAAACTAATAAAATTGCGCTTCTATTTAACCCTTCATGATAAAAATTGACTCGCAAAGTTTTTAAAAGGGCCAAAAGTTGAAATTATGTATTTCTTCTGATTCGTATGGGTTTCTTTTTTGTTTTTATGTTTTTTATTTGATAAGTTATAAAAAAAACATTTACAAAAAAACAGTATATCATATACAGGGGAAATCCCCAAGATACGGGAGTTAGGTTCCACCCGGCATACTCTAAAGCGAAAACTCGTATAACGAAACACAAATAATGGTAAAATATAGGTTTGGTTTCCCGGACCCATCAAATTAAAAAATTTAAAAAAACAATTTTTCAAGCTAAAAAAACTATAGCAAACACAACAAACACAGCGTCTTATTACCCCCACTGTATACCTATTTTGTAAAAAGCTTTTGAAAGAGAAAAAAGACACAAAAAAAAAACTCACTTAATTAAAATAAAAAATGCATAACACTCACAAGTGGTATGTTGTGGGGGAGACAGGAACTGCAAGTAGCCCCGCTGAGAGTCCCCTTTTTTTTCTCTCCGAGGCTCGGAGAAAACAGGGGTGACTGCTTTGCAGGGACGACTGGGTAGTCCCCCCTCCTCCCTTGTCCTTGGGAAAAGGAAAGATCCTCGGTGCTGCCGCAGAAGCCCCCCCTTTACACTTCCAATGGAAAAACGAAGCGCCAAAAATGCAGGCGCACGCCCTCATGGTCCTGGTTGGGTCCATCGTGACCGAAAATGACGCGCTCGGCCGAGGCCACAAAAAATTA
>JACEEZ010021973.1:0-5000 GCA_016584305.1 Chionoecetes opilio
TTTTTTAACACTCAATCCCCCATTCCCCTTCTTTTCTCTCTCATCTCTTTTTAACTCTCTCCCTCTCTCTCCCTCTCGTCTCTCTTCTCTCTCTCCTCTCTCTTCTCTCCTCTCTCTCCTCTCTCTCCTCTCTCTCTATGATGTAAAAAGTACAAATATATTTAGGGAAAATACAACATTTCTCACTTTTTTATTTTTATTTTTTATATATATATTTTTTGTTATATATCGTTAGTTAATGTATTAGTAATTATATTGAGATGTGTGTGTGTGTGTGTGTTGTGTGTGTGTGTGTGTGTGTGTGTGTGTGTGTTGTGTGGGTGTTGTGGTGTTGGGGTGTTTTTGTTGTGTAACAACATTAATTTTAAGTGAGGACTGAATTTAAATGATGATTATTTGGTCTAGTTCAATAAAAATAATAATAATATAAATAATAATAAGAAGAAGAATAATAATAATAATAAAATAATATAATATGATAATAATAGATAATAATGATAATAATGATAATAATAAAATAATAATGATAATAATGATAATAATGATAATAATGATAATAATGATAATAATAATGATAATAATGATAATATGATAATAATGATAATAATGCATAATAATGATAATATATAATAATAATAATATAATAATAATGATAATAATGAAATAATGATAATGATAATAATATAATAAAAATAATAATAATAAGAATAATAATGATACTAATGATATACTAATAACATTATAATGATAATACAATGATAATAATATGTAATAATAATAATAACTATAATAATAATAATAATAATAATAATAATAATAACAATAATTATAATAATAAACAATAATACATAATAATACAATGATAATTATATGATACACTAATAATAATAATAATAATAAAACAATAATAAAAAATAATATTAATAATACAATTAATAATAATAATAATAATAATAATACATAATAATAATAAAAATAATAATAATAATATATAATAATATAATAATTAATAATAATAATAATAATAATAATATTAATACTAATCATGATGATAAAATAATATAATATGATGATAAATAATAATAATAATAATATATTAACCCATTAATAATAATCAATGAATATATACTATTAAATAATATTAATAATAATATAATACTCTAATAATAATAATATTATAATAATATACATAATAATAATAATAATAATGACAATATATAATACATAATATAATAATAATAATAATAAGTGTTTTAAATATGAGTTTGTTATTTAAAGTCTGGCAAAGATAGATAGATAGAGAGAGAGAGAGAGAGAGAGAGAGAGAGAGAGAGAGAGAGAGAGAGAGAGAGAGAGAGAGAGAGAGAGAGAGAGAGAGAGAGAGAGAGAGAGAGAGAGAGAGAGAGAGAGAGAGAGAATGAAAGACAGACAGACAGTCAGAGAGAGAATGAGACAGGCAGACAGGAAGACAGAGAGATAATGAGAGACAGTCAGATGGATTGATTGTTTTATTGGCCTTAAATATATAGTACAAGAAACATAGTACATTATAATGTTAGAGGGCGGGCTCATTGAGCGTGAGCGCCTATAGGAACCCCAAGGCAAGCTATGCTCAGTGAACTCAATGCTAGCAAAACAGGCCGCCTAAGAAAACAACAACAACAACAACACTGTATGAGCTATACTATGGATACTATAGCTATATGATGGCTATTGGATATATGATATGATAGCTATAGGATATATGATAGATATGGATAGCTAGCTATATGATATATGATATGATAGCTATATGATATATGATATGATAGCTATAGGATATATGATATGATAGCTATAGGATATATGATATGATAGCTATAGGATATATGATATGATAGCTATAGGATATATGATATGATAGCTATATGATATATGATATGATAGCTATATGATATATGATATGATAGCTATAGGATATATGATATGATAGCTATAGGATATATGATATGATAGCTATAGGATATATGATAGACATGGATAGCTATACTGAATCCGTATTACATAAATAAAAAATAGAGAAATTAAATAACAAATAAAATAGAAAACTTCCAGACATGCAAACACTCCTATGCACGTAGGCACACACACGTAGGCACACACACGTAGGCACACACACGTAGGCACACACACGTAGGCACACACACGTAGGCACACACACGTAGGCACACACACACACGTAGGCACACACACACGTAGGCACACACACACGTAGGCACACACACGTAGGCACACACACGTAGGCACACACACGTAGGCACACACACGTAGGCACACACACGTAGGCACACACACGTAGGCACACACACACACACATAGGCACACACACGTAGGCACACACACGTAGGCACACACACGTAGGCACACACACGTAGGCACACACACGTAGGCACACACACATAGGCACACACACGTAGGCACACACACGTAGGCACACACACGTAGGCACACACACGTAGGCACACACACGTAGGCACACACACGTAGGCACACACACATAGGCACACACACGTAGGCACACACACGTAGGCACACACACGTAGGCACACACACGTAGGCACACACACGTAGGCACACACACGTAGGCACACACACGTAGGCACACACACACACGTAGGCACACACACGTAGGCACACACACACGTAGGCACACACACACGTAGGCACACACACGTAGGCACACACACGTAGGCACACACACGTAGGCACACACACACGTAGGCACACACACGTAGGCACACACACACACGTAGGCACACACACACGTAGGCACACAACACGTAGGCACACACACACACGTAGGCACACACACACACGTAGGCACACACACACACGTAGGCACACACACGTAGGCACACACACGTAGGCACCACACGTAGGCACACACACGTAGGCACACACACACACGTAGGCACACACACGTAGGCACACACACGTAGGCACACACACGTAGGCACACACACGTAGGCACACCCACGTAGGCACACACACACGTAGGCACACACACACGTAGGCACACACACGTAGGCACACACACGTAGGCACACACACGTAGGCACACACACACGTAGGCACACACACACGTAGGCACACACACGTAGGCACACACACACACGTAGGCACACACACACGTAGGCACACACACACGTAGGCACACACACGTAGGCACACACACACACGTAGGCACACACACGTAGGCACACACACGTAGGCACACACACACACGTAGGCACACACACGTAGGCCACACACACACGTAGGCACACACACGTAGGCACACACACGTAGGCACACACACACACGTAGGCACACACACGTAGGCACACACACGTAGGCACACACACACACGTAGCACACACACGTAGGCACACACACGTAGGCACACACACACACGTAGGCACACACACGTAGGCACACACACACGTAGGCACACCACACACGTAGGCACACACACGTAGGCACACACACACACGTAGGCACACACACGTAGGCACACACACACGTAGGCACACACACACACGTAGGCACACACACACACGTAGGCACACACACACACGTAGGCACACACACGTAGGCACACACACACACGTAGGCACACACACGTAGGCACACACGCGTAGGCCCCACCACGTAGGCACACAAACACACGTAGGCACACACACACACGTAGGCACACACACGTAGGCACACACACGTAGGCACACACACACGTAGGCACACACACACGTAGGCACACACACGTAGGCACACACACGTAGGCACACACACGTAGGCACACACACACGTAGGCACACACACGTAGGCACCACACACACACGTAGGCACACACACACGTAGGCACACACACACACGTAGGCACACACACACGTAGGCACACACACGTAGGCACAACACACACTAGGCACACACACACACGTAGGCACACACACACACGTAGGCACACACACACACGTAGGCACACACACACGTAGGCACACACACGTAGGCACACACACGTAGGCACACACACGTAGGCACACACACACGTAGGCACACACACACACACTTAGGCACACACACACACACGTAGGCACACACACACACACACACACACACGTAGGCACACACACACACACGTAGGCACACACACACACACGTGGGCACACACACGTAGGCACACACACCGTAGGCACACACACACGTAGGCACCACACGTAGGCACACACACACACACACGTAGGCACACACACACACACGTAGGCACACACACACACACGTAGGCACACACACGTAGGCACACACACACGTAGGCACACACACACGTAGGCACACACACGTAGGCACACACACGTAGGCACACACACACGTAGGCACACACACACGTAGGCACACACACGTAGGCACACACACGTAGGCACACACACACGTAGGCACACACACACGTAGGCACACACACGTAGGCACACACACACGTAGGCACACACACGTAGGCACACACACACACGTAGGCACACACACACACGTAGGCACACACACACACGTAGGCACACACACACGTAGGCACACACACACACACGTAGGCACACACACACACACGTAGGCACACACACACACACGTAGGCACACACACGTAGGCACAAAACACACACGTAGGCACACACACACGTAGGCACACACACACCGTAGGCACACCACACGTAGGCACACACACACACACGTAGGCACACACACACACACACGTAGGCACACACACACACGTAGGCACACACACACGTAGGCACACACACACACACACACACACACGTAGGCACACACACACACGTAGGCACACACACACACACACACACACACACACGTAGGCACACACATGGCCTACACAATACATACACATACAGACGTACACCCTAACACACTTTGTGGCCCTGGCACTGACTAAGATAGGTATAGTATAATGAGGACACAGTACACAGACTTCTAGTCAT
>JACEEZ010021973.1:10000-30000 GCA_016584305.1 Chionoecetes opilio
TGGCTTGCAAGACCTCTAGCTCAGCAGCCTGCAGGAAATATGAAGCCAGCGCCTGCAGGAAATCTGAAGCCAGCGCCTGCACTAAGGTCACCTGGTCCAACTCCAACAACACACCACTCTGGGCAACCTGTAGGAAGGTCAACAGGGGTCAGGAGAGGTCAGGAGAAGAGTGGTTTGGGGTGAAAATGGGTGTTTTGTATTATTTATTTATTTTGGTGATTTTGTGTGTGTGTGTGTGTGGGTGTGTGTGTTGTGTGTGTGTGTGTTGTGTGTGTGGGGTGTGTGGTGTGTGTGTGTGTGTGTGTGTTGTGTGTGTAAGGTTATATAGTCCAAGAGCCAGGCCATCAACGGGTATCATCTGGGTGGACAAATTCTTGTTGCTATTTTCTCTTTCCTCTGTAGGGGCACATTATTTATTTGGATGATAACCTTTGCAGAGGAGTAGCTTAAAGTAATCGTCCAGACACTATTTTGTTTTGACTAATTATGCTGAATGGGCATTCAAAACACCTAATCTACCAAAAATAATTGATTTCCAGGCCTCATTTCCGTAAAAATACGACTTTTGTAAAAAGCGCGCGAAAAAACCCATCTTCCCTCCAACAGGACTACGACTGTTATTGATGACGTCAGAACAGTGACGCCCGCAGAGGCTCCAATGTAAACATCTGTCTGACACCTGTCGGCAAATGTTATGATGAGCGATTGTACTTCGGTGTCAGACGGTGAATCTGTCGCTGTGACAGATCTAGAGTACGATGCTCAATCTGAGACCGAAACAAATGACGCTGCTCGCGTATACTATGAGGAAAACGAACATCAGATTGTGATGGGCTACGCTATGGTGTGTGGCTACGGAATGTGTGGGTGGGTGGGGGGTGATGATTCCGCCGCACAAAATATCTTTCACAGATTTAACGTCGTCGTATCAGTCGGAAACGTGTGCAAACTTCTCTGGAAAGCACAGCTGTCTTGCTGCACCCATAAAGGATGCATGCACGTGGCATATCCCAAAAAAAATCAATCAGAAACACCCAAAAATCTTCAAGTACTATATTTATCTCTTGTGTTTACATGCTTTTGATCAGCGCGGAGAGAGGCCGCCTACCTCTTGATGCGTCACCGAGCCGTGGCGCATCGTCTGCCAGTTGCCAACAGCGTTTTCGAAGCTCGGGGGAATTTACAGAATTTGATTGCGGATTATTAAAAAACGGGTGACTGGATGCCAAAAGTGACAACCTATTGTTGATACACTCGATCATGGCTGTACTCTAACTACATCAAATCAGGAATGATGAAATGGTCTGGACGATTACCTTAACCCGGGGACTGCGGGAGCAAGGATTATGTTAGTACCGCCAGTGCGGGAATGTGAGTGAAACAGTCACCAATACAGAATTGGATGGAGAATTACATCGTCAAGGTAGTAAAAATCCTCACACGGCAATATAAATATTTTGAACCCAAACGTACCAACGTATGGGGCTGTGGCGTGGTTGTGGTCGGGAGTTGAAATATCTGGCGGGCAGGGCAGCAAACCGCTGGCGAGAGCCTGCTGAGGTGGGAGCAGGGGTGCCACTTCTTGGAATTTTTTCCAAGATTTTGAGGGGATTATTCAAGTATTTCTGCAGTGGTTTATCTCAAGGTAAGCATAGGTACCGCTGTACTGTACCTTGAGATAAACTACTGGAGAAATACTTGAATAATCCCTCCAAAAGTCCCAAGATAGACACAACATATCCCAACGCCAGGACCTAAATCCCAAGATCTTGGAAAAGAACCCAAGGAGTGGTATCCCAGCGTAGAGCGTAGTTAGGCAGATGGTGGTGTGTGGTGTCGAGGGCTGGCATCAAGGCGTATATGTGACACAGTTTGTTGACTTCTACGAATGTTGGCGCAGTTTTTGTATGCTTTTTAAAATTGTGCTTCCGGAAGGCTTGCCGCAGTCGCTCAGCAGAGCCTTCCGGAAGGCTTGCCGCAGTGGCTCAGTAGAGCCTTCCGGAAGGCTTGCCGCAGTCGCTCAGCAGAGCCTTCCGGCAGGCTTGCCGCAGTCGCTCAGCAGAGCCTTCCGGAAGGCTTGCCGCAGTCGCTCAGCAGAGCCTTCCGGAAGGCTTGCCGCAGTCGCTCAGCAGAGCCTTCCGGAAGGCTTGCCGCAGTCGCTCAGCAGAGCCTTCCGGAAGGCTTGCCGCAGTCGCTCAGCAGAGCCTTCCGGAAGGCTTGCCGCAGTCGCTCACCAGAGCCTTCCGGAAGGCTTGCCGCAGTCGCTCAGCAGAGCCTTCCGGAAGGCTTGCCGCAGTGGCTCAGCAGAGCCTTCCGGAAGGCTTGCCGCAGTCGCTCAGCAGAGCCTTCCGGAAGGCTTGCCGCAGTCGCTCAGCAGAGCCTTCCGGCAGGCTTGCCGCAGTCGCTCAGCAGAGCCTTCCGGAAGGCTTGCCGCAGTCGCTCAGCAGAGCCTTCCGGAAGGCTTGCCGCAGTCGCTCAGGAGAGCCTTCCGGAAGGCTTGCCGCTGTCGCTCAGCAGAGCCTTCCGGAAGGCTTGCCGCAGTCGCTCAGCAGAGCCTTCCGGAAGGCTTGCCGCAGTCGCTCAGCAGAGCCTTCCGGAAGGCTTGCCGCTGTCGCTCAGCAGAGCCTTCCGGAAGGCTTGCCGCAGTCGCTCAGCAGAGCCTTCCGGAAGGCTTGCCGCAGTCGCTCAGCAGAGCCTTCCGGAAGGCTTGCCGCAGTCGCTCAGCAGAGCCTTCCGGAAGGCTTGCCGCAGCCCACGGGTCAATAGTAGTATTGATGCATTCACTATTTTGACCTATGTAATTAGAGGCTCATGCCGCCCCCCTGTGTCCTCTCAGGCACTCACAGTCGAAGGTAGAGTTAATGGACAGGGCATGTGGGTGTTCTTAGGCCACTCCACGGTGCAGAAAGATTTCAAGTGGATTTATGGGTCTCACTCGGGATCGAACTCGTGTCTTCGAGAACGCCACTCGGTGACGCTAACCACTCTGCTACCGCCTCACCTAAACTGCATCTCTTGGTTTTCACTCGGCATATCATGCCCTCACAACCTCTTGTGTGAACATGTAAACAGAAAGTCGGCAAAAAATAATGTATCTCGGCATATTGATGTTATAACTGCATCTCTTTGCTTACACTCGGCATATCCTGAGTCGCATAAAGTCGTGTTTTTGTCGCAGGGGCAAATATTAAGAGTTTGTGCATCACTACAGATCACATCACGGGGCATATATTAAGAGTTTCTGCAACACTACAGATCACATCACGGGGCATATATTAAGAGTTTCTGCAACACTACAGATCACATCACGGGGCATATATTAAGAGTTTCTGCAAACACTACAGATCACATCACGGGGCATATATTAAGAGTTTCTGCAACACTACAGATCACAGCCACGGGGCAAATATTAAGAGTTTCTGCAACACTACAGATCACATCACGGGGCATATATTAAGAGTTTCTGCAACACTACAGATCACATCACGGGGCATATATTAAGAGTTTGTGCATCACTACAGATCACATCACGGGGCAAATATTAAGAGTTTCTGCAACACTACAGATCACATCACGGGGCATATATTAAGAGTTTGTGCATCACTACAGATCACATCACGGGGCATATATTAAGAGTTTCTGCAACACTACAGATCACATCACGGGGCATATATTAAGAGTTTCTGCAACACTACAGATCACAGCACGGGGCATATATTAAGAGTTTCTGCAACACTACAGATCACATTACCGGGGCATATATTAAGAGTTTCTGCAACACTACAGATCACAGCACGGGGCAAATATTAAAAGTTTCTGCAACACTACAGATCACATCACGGGGCATATATTAAGAGTTCTGCAACACTACAGATCCACATCACGGGGCAATATTAAGAGTTTGTGCATCACTACAGATCACATCACGGGGCAAATATTAAGAGTTCTGCAACACACACATCACATCACGGGGCATATATTAAGAGTTTCTGCAACACTACAGATCACATCACGGGGCATATATTAAGAGTTTCTGCAACACTACAGATCACATCACGGGGCATATATTAAGAGTTTCTGCAACACTACAGATCACATCACGGGGAATATATTAAGAGTTTCTGCAACACTACAGATCACATCACGGGGCATATATTAAGAGTTTCTGCAACACTACAGATCACATCACGGGGCATATATTAAGAGTTTCTGCAACACTACAGATCACATCACGGGGCATATATTAAGAGTTTCTGCAAACACTACAGATCACATCACGGGGCATATATTAAGAGTTTCTGCAACACTACAGATCACATCGCGGGGCATATATTAAGAGTTTCTGCAACACTACAGATCACATCACGGGGCATATATTAAGAGTTTCTGCAACACTACAGATCACATCACGGGGCAATATTAAGAGTTTCTGCAACACTACAGATCACATCACGGGGCATATATTAAGAGTTTCTGCAACACTACAGATCACATCACGGGGCATATATTAAGAGTTTCTGCAAACACTACAGATCACATCACGGGGCATATTATTAAAGAGTTTCGCAACACTACATATACAGTCTCGGGGGCCATATATAAGAGTTTGCTAAAATTAAACACATCAGGATAATGGGAGTTTTAAATTCGATCACACACTGGGGCATATATAAGAGTTTCTGCAACACTACAGATCACACACGGGGCATATATTAAGAGTTTCTGCAACACTACAGATCACATCACGGGGCATATATTAAGAGTTTCTGCAACACTACAGATCACATCACGGGCATATATTAAGAGTTTCTGCAACACTACAGATCACATCACGGGGCATATATTAAGAGTTTCGCATAAAACAACACAGCGGGCAATATTAAGATTTCCAACACACGATTAAGCAGGGGCATAATTAAGAGTTTGGCAACACTACAGATCACATCACGTGGCATATATTAAGAGTTCGCAACATTATAAGATCACATCACGGGGCAGTATATAAGAGTTGGCAACACTACAGATCCACACGCGGGCATATATAAGAGTTTCTAACACTACAGATCACAGCACGGGCATATAAAAGAGTTTGTCAACACTACAGATCACATCACGGGGCATATATTAAGAGTTTGCAACACTACAGATCACAGCACGGGGCATATATTAAGAGTTTCTGCAACACTACAGATCACACAGCGGGGCATATATTAAGAGTTTCTGCAACACTACAGATCACATCACGGGGCATATATTAAGAGTTTTGCAACACTACAGATCACAGCACGGGGCATATATTAAGAGTTTGCAACACTACAATCACAGCAGGGGCATATATAAGAGTTTTGCAACACTACAGATCACATCACGGGGCATATATTAAGAGTTTGTGCAACACTACAGATCACAGCACGGGGATATATTAAGAGTTTCTGCAACACTACAGATCACATCACGGGGCATATATTAAGAGTTTGTGCAACACTACAGATCACAGCACGGGGCATATATTAAGAGTTTCTGCAACACTACAGATCACAGCACGGGCAAATTTTAAGAGTTTCTGCAACACTACAGATCACACACGGGGCATATATTAAGAGTTTCTGCAACACTACAGATCACATCACGGGGCATATATTAAGAGTTTCTGCAACACTACAGATCACATCACGGGGCATATATTAAGAGTTTCTGCAACACTACAGATCACACTCACGGGGCAATATATTAAAGAGTTCTGCAAACGGACATATCACATCACGCGGCATATATTACAGAGTTCTGGACACATAAGATCCTAGCAAGGGATATATTAAGAGTTCTGCAAATTACAGATCCACAGCACGGGGGCATATATTAAGAGTTTCTGCAACACTACAGATCACATCACGGGGCATATATTAAGAGTTTCTGCACACTACAGATCACATCACGGGGCATATATTAAGAGTTTCTGCAACACTACAGATCACATCACGGGGCATATATTAAGAGTTTCTGCAACACTACAGATCACATCCACGGGGCATATATAAGAGTTTCTGCAACACTACAGATCACATCACGGGGCATATATAAGAGTTTGTGCATCACTACAGATCACAGCCGGGGCATATATTAAGAGTTTCTGCAACACTACAGATCACATCACGGGGCATATATAAGAGTTTCTGCAACACTACAGATCACAGCGCGGGGCATATATTAAGAGTTTCTGCAACACTACAGATCACACACGGGGCATATATTAAGAGTTTGTGCATCACTACAGATCACAGCACGGGGCATATATTAAGAGTTTGTGCATCACTACAGATCACAGCACGGGGCATATATTAAGAGTTGTGCAACTACAGATCACAGCACGGGGCATATATTAAGAGTTTGTGCAACATACAGATCACAGCACGGGGCATTATATTAAGAGTTGTGCATCACTAAATATCACAGCACGGGCATATATAGAGTTCTGACACACAGATCACAGCACGGAGGCATATATTAAGAGTTCTGCAACACTACAAGATTCACATCACGGGGCATATATTAAGAGTTTCTGCAACACTTACAGATCACAGCACGGGGCAATATAAGGGGCTGAAATTTTTCGACACATCACGGGCAATTAAGATTTTTTGGGAACATTACAGATCACACACGGGGCAATATATTTGATTCGTCAAACTCAGATTAAAGGGGCATATAAAGTCCACACCAGATCAAGCGGGGGATATTAAGTTTTGGGGGCCCAAAAATCCACACGGGGCAAAAATTTTAAATTTTAAACCCCAAAAACCAANTTTAAAGGGGGCTGGATGAATCGCGCTGTGAAGATCTAGAGTACGACCCAATCTGAGACCGAACAAATGACGTGCGGGATACTATGAGAAACGAACATAGATTTGTGGGCTACGCTAGGTGTGTGCTACGGAATGTGTGGTGGGGGGGTGATGTCCGCCGCACAAAATATCTTTCACAGATTTAACGTCGTCGTATCAGTCGGAAACGTGGGGCAAACTTCTCTGGAAAGCACAGCTGTCTGCTGCACCCATAAAGGATGCATGCACGTGCATATCCCAAAAAAAATCAATCAGAAACACCCAAAAATCTTCAAGTACTATATTTATCTCTTGTGTTTACATGCTTTGTCAGCGCGGAGAGAGGCCGCCTACCTCTTGATGCGTCACCGAGCCGTGGCGCATCGTCTGCCAGTTGCCAACAGCGTTTTCGAAGCTCGGGGGAATTTACAGAATTTGATTGCGGATTATTAAAAAAACGGGGACTGGATGCCAAAAGTGACAAACCTATTGTTGATACACTCGATCATGGCTGTATTTAACTACATCAAATCAGGAAGATGAAATGGTTGGACGATTACCTTAACCCGGGGACTGCGGGAGCAAGGATATGTTAGTACCGCCAGTGCGGGAATATGAGTGAAAAGTCACCAAATACAAAATTGGATGGAGAATTACATCGTCAAGGTAGTAAAAATCCTCACACGGCAATATAATTTTTTGAACCCAACGTACCAACGTATGGGGCTGTGGCGTGGTTGTGGTCGGGAGTTGAAAATTGGCGGGCAGGGCAGCAAACCGCTGGCGAGAGCCTGCTGAGGTGGGAGCGGGGGTGCCACTTCTTGGAATTTTTTCCAAGATTTTGAGGGGATTATTCAAGTATTCTGCAGGGGTTTTATCTCAAGGTAAGCATAGGTACCGCTGTACGTACCTTGAGATAAACTACTGGAGAAATACTTGAAATCCCTCCAAAAGTCCCAAGATAGACACAACATATCCCAACGCCAGGACCTAAATCCCAAAACTTGGAAAAGAACCCAAGGAGTTTGGTATCCCAGCGTAGAGCGTAGTTAGGCAGATGGTGGTGTGTGTGTCGAGGGCTGGCATCAAGGGTATAGTGACACAGTTTGTTGACTTCTACGAATGTTGGCGCAGTTTTGTATGCTTTTTAAAATTGTGCTTCCGGAAGGCTTGCCGCAGTCGCTCAGCAGAGCCTTCCGGAAGGCTTGCCGCAGTGGCTCAGTAGAGCCTTCCGGAAGGCTTGCCGCAGTCGCTCAGCAGAGCCTTCCGGCAGGCTTGCCGCAGTCGCTCAGCAGAGCCTTCCGGAAGGCTTGCCCCAGTCGCTCAGCAGAGCCTTCCGGAAGGCTTGCCGCAGTCGCTCAGCAGAGCCTTCCGGAAGGGGTTGCCGCAGTCGCTCAGCAGAGCCTTCGGAAGGCTTGCCGCAGTCGCTCAGCAGAGCCTTCCGGGAAAGGGTTGCCGCAGTCGCCACCAGAGCCTTCCGGAAGGCTTGCCGCAGTCGCTCAGCAGAGCCTTCCGGGAAAGGGGGTTTCCGCAGTGGCCCCAGCAGAGCCTTCCGGAAGGCTTGCCGCAGTCGCTCAGCAGAGCCTTCCGGAAGGCTTGCCGCAGTCCCTCAGCAGAGCCTTCCCGGGAGGCTTGCCGCAGTCGCCCCAGCAGAGCCTTCCGGAAGGCTTGCCGCAGTCGCTCAGCAGAGCCCTTTCCGGGAAGGCTTGCCGCAGTCGCTCAGGAGAGCCTTCCGGAGGCTTGCCGCTGTCGCTCAGCAGAGCCTTCCGGAAGGCTTGCCGCAGTGCCCCAGCGGGGCCTTCCGGAAGGCTTGCCGCAGTCGCTCAGCAGAGCCCTTTCCCGGAAGCTTGCCGCTGTCGCTCAGCAGAGCCTTCCGGAAGGCTTGCCGCAGTCGCCCCAGCAGAGCCTTCCGGAAGGCTTGCCGCAGTCGCTCAGCAGAGCCTTCCGGAAGGCTTGCCGCAGTCGCTCAGCAGAGCCTTCCGGAAGGCTTGCCGCAGCCCACGGGTCAATAGTAGTAATGATGCATTCACTATTTGCCCTAGGTAATTAGAGGGCTCATGCCGCCCCCCTGTGTCCTCTCAGGCAATCACAGTCGAGGTAGAGTTAATGGACAGGGCATGTGGGTGTTCTTAGGCCACTCCACGGTGCAGAAAGATTTCAAGTGGATTTATGGGTCTCACTCGGGATCGAACTCGTGTCTTCGAGAACGCCACTCGGTGACGCTAACCACTCTGCTACCGCCTCACCTAAACTGCATCTCTTGGTTTTCACTCGGCATATCATGCCCTCACAACCTCTTGTGTGAACATGTAAACAGAAAGTCGGCAAAAAATAATGTATCTCGGCATATTGATGTTATAACTGCATCTCTTTGCTTACACTCGGCATATCCTGAGTCGCATAAAGTCGTGTTTTTGTCGCAGGGGCAAATATTAAGAGTTTGTGCATCACTACAGATCACATCACGGGGCATATATTAAGAGTTTCTGCAACACTACAGATCACATCACGGGGCATATATTAAGAGTTTCTGCAACACTACAGATCACATCACGGGGCATATATTAAGAGTTTCTGCAACACTACAGATCACATCACGGGGCATATATTAAGAGTTTCTGCAACACTACAGATCACAGCACGGGGCAAATATTAAGAGTTTCTGCAACACTACAGATCACATCACGGGGCATATATAAGAGTTTCTGCAACATACAGATCACATCACGGGGCATATATTAAGAGTTGTGCATCACTACAGATCACATCACGGGGCAAATATTAAGAGTTTCTGCAACACTACAGATCACATCACGGGGCATATATTAAGAGTTTGTGCATCACTACAGATCACATCACGGGGCATATATTAAGAGTTTCTGCAACACTACAGATCACATCACGGGGCATATATTAAGAGTTTCTGCAACACTACAGATCACAGCACGGGGCATATATTAAGAGTTTCTGCAACACTACAGATCACATCACGGGGCATATATTAAGAGTTTCTGCAACACTACAGATCACAGCACGGGGCAAATATAAAAGTTTCTGCAACACTACAGATCACATCACGGGGCATATATTAAGAGTTTCTGCAACACTACAGATCACATCACGGGGCATATATTAAGAGTTTGTGCATCACTACAGATCACATCACGGGGCAAATATTAAGAGTTTCTGCAACACTACACATCACATCACGGGGCATATATTAAGAGTTTCTGCAACACTACAGATCACATCACGGGGCATATATTAAGAGTTTCTGCAACACTACAGATCACATCACGGGGCATATATTAAGAGTTTCTGCAACACTACAGATCACATCACGGGGAATATATTAAGAGTTTCTGCAACACTACAGATCACATCACGGGCATATATTAAGAGTTTCTGCAACACTACAGATCACATCACGGGGCATATATAAGAGTTTCTGCACACTACAGATCACATCACGGGGCATATATTAAGAGTTTCTGCAACACTACAGATCACATCACGGGGCATATATTAAGAGTTTCTGCAACACTACAGATCACATCACGGGGCATAATTAAGAGTTTCTGCAACACTACAGATCACATCACGGGGCATATTAAGAGTTTCTGCAACACTACAGATTACATCACGGGGCATATATTAAGAGTTTCTGCAACACTACAGATCACAGCACGGGGCATATATTAAGAGTTTCTGCAACACTACAGATCACAGCACGGGGCATATATTAAGAGTTTGTGCAACACTACAGATCACATCACGGGGCATATATTAAGATTTCTGCATCACTACAGATCACATCACGGGCATATTTTAAGATTTTGTGCAACACTACAGATCACATCACGGAGCATATATTAAGAGTTTCTGCAACACTACAGATCCATCACGGGGCATATATTAAGAGTTTGTGCAACACTACAGATCACATCACGGGGCATATATAAGAGTTTCTGAAAACACTACAGATCACATCACGGGGCATATATTAAGAGTTTGTGCATCACTACAAACCACAGCGCGGGGCATATATTAAGAGTTTCTGCAACACTACAGATCACAGCGCGGGGCATATATTAAGAGTTTCTGCAACACTACAGATCACATCGCGGGGCATATATTAAGAGTTTGTGCATCACTACAGATCACATCACGGGGCATATATTAAGAGTTTCTGCAACACTACAGATCACAGCGCGGGGCATATATTAAGAGTTTCTGCAACACTACAGATCACATCGCGGGGCATATATTAAGAGTTTCTGCATCACTACAGATCACAGCGCGGGGCATATATTAAGAGTTTGTGCACACTACCGATCACATCACGGGGCATATATTAAGAGTTTCTGCAACACTACAGATCACACACGGGGCATATATTAAGAGTTTGTGCAACACTACAGATCACATCGCGGGGTATATTAAGAGTTTCTGCAATCACTACAGATACATCACGGGGCATATATTAAGAGTTTGTGCAACACTACAGATCACAGCACGGGGCATATATTAAGAGTTTCTGCAACACTACAGATCACAGCACGGGGCAAATATTAAGAGTTTCTGCAACACTACAGATCACATCACGGGCATATATTAAGAGTTTCTGCAACACTACAGATCACATCACGGGCATATATTAAGAGTTTCTCCCAACACTACAGATCACATCACGGGGCATATTAAGAGTTCTGCAACACTACAGATCACATCACGGGGCATATATTAAGAGTTTCTGCAACACTACAGATCACATCACGCGGCATATATTAAGAGTTTCTGGAACACTACAGATCACAGCACGGGGCATATATTAAGAGTTTCTGCAACACTACAGATCACAGCACGGGGCATATATTAAGAGTTTCTGCAACACTACAGATCACATCACGGGGCATATATTAAGAGTTTCTGCATCACTACAGATCACATCACGGGGCATATATTAAGAGTTTGTGCAACACTACAGATCACATCACGGGGCATATATTAAGAGTTTCTGCAACACTACAGATCACATCACGGGGCATATATTAAGAGTTTCTGCAACACTACAGATCACATCACGGGGCATATATTAAGAGTTTGTGCATCACTACAGATCACAGCGCGGGGCATATATTAAGAGTTTCTGCAACACTACAGATCACATCACGGGGCATATATTAAGAGTTCTGCAACACTACAGATCACATCGCGGGGCATATATTAAGAGTTTCTGCAACACTACAGATCACATCACGGGCATATATTAAGAGTTTGTGCATCACTACAGATCACAGCACGGGGCATATATTAAGAGTTGTGCATCACTACAGATCACAGCACGGGCATATATAAGAGTTTGTGCATTACTACAGATCACAGCACGGGGCATATATTAAGAGTTTGTGCATCACTACAGATCACAGCACGGGGCATATATTAAGAGTTTGTGCATCACTACAGATCACAGCACGGGGCATATATTAAGAGTTTCTGCAACACTACAGATCACAGCACGGGGCATATATTAAAGAGTTTCTGCAACACTACAGATCACATCACGGGGCATATATTAAGAGTTTCTGCAACACTACAGATCACAGCACGGGGCATATATTAAGAGTTTCTGCAACACTACAGATCACATCACGGGGCATATATTAAGAGTTTCTGCAACACTACAGATCACATCACGGGGCATATATTAAGAGTTTCTGCAACACTACAGATCACATCACGTGGCATATATTAAGAGTTTGTGCATCACTACAGATCACAGCACGGGGCATATATTAAGAGTTTGTGCATCACTACAGATCACATCACGGGGCATATATTAAGAGTTTCTGCAACACTACAGATCACATCACGGGGCATATATTAATAGTTTCTGCAACACTACAGATCACATCACGGGGCATATATTAAGAGTTTCTGCAACACTACAGATCACATCACGGGGCATATATTAAGAGTTTGTGCATCATTACAGATCACAGCACGGGGCATATATTAAGAGTTTCTGCAACACTACAGATCACATCACGGGGCATATATTAAGAGTTTCTGCAACACTACAGATCACAGCACGGGGCATATATTAAGAGTTTGTGCATCACTACAGATCACATCACGGGGCATATATTAAGAGTTTGTGCATCACTACAGATCACAGCACGGGGCATATATTAAGAGTTTCTGCAACACTACAGATCACAGCACGGGCATATATTAAGAGTTTGTGCAACACTACAGATCACATCACGGGGCATATATTAAGATTTTTCTGCAACACTACAGATCACATCAGGGGGCATATATTAAGAGTTCTGCAACACTACAGATCACAGCACGGGGCATATATTAAGAGTTTCTGCAACACTACAGATCACAGCACGGGGCATATATTAAGAGTTTCTGCAACACTACAGATCACATCACGGGGCATATATTAAGAGTTTCTGCAACACTACAGATCACAGCACGGGGCATATATTAAGAGTTTCTGCAACACTACAGATCACATCACGGGGCATATATTAAGAGTTTCTGCAACACTACAGATCACATCACGGGGCATATATTAAGAGTTTCTGCAACACTACAGATCACAGCACGGGGCATATATTAAGAGTTTGTGCAACACTACATATCACAGCACGGGGCATATATTAAGAGTTTGTGCATCACTACAGATCACATCACGGGGCATATATTAAGAGTTTGTGCATCACTACAGATCACAGCACGGGGCATATATTAAGAGTTTCTGCAACACTACAGATCACAGCACGGGGCATATATTAAGAGTTTGTGCAACACTACAGATCACAGCACGGGGCATATATTAAGAGTTTCTGCAACACTACAGATCACAGCACGGGGCATATATTAAGAGTTTCTGCATCACCATGGGTGTGCGAGATGAAGAGCTGATTCAACGCCTTATCTCCCTCGACACAGGCGCTTCTCTTCAAGACGTGGTTACCTGTTGCCGATCCTTCGAAGCCACCCGCCATACAGCCTCCGCTATATACTGTCTCCAAGCCAGCTTCGCGCCATGTCCACCTACAAGAAGGGCAGGCGCCACGACAAGACGCCTCATTCACCTCAACAGCCACCTTCAGGCCAGCGCGTTAAGATTCAACATAGAACAGCGGTTCCCAGCCCTGTTCACCCCTGCCAGTCCTTCGCGCGGCGTCATGGCCCTAAGTGTTCGGCCAGGAATGCGTCCTGCTATAACTGCGGCCGTCAAGGTCATTGGGCGGGGACTGACAAATGTCCTGCCAAAGCAGCCCAATGCCGCCCTTGCACAAGGACTGGCCACTACGACAGGTTCTGCCGCAACACGTCTAGCCACGATGGCCAGGGTGGCGCTTTAAACGCTGGTCACGCATCACCCCCCCCAAGGCGTAAATACAGCAACTGTCGTAGTCTAACAGATGTCTCACCTTCCAGCGCCATGACTCCCACCCCGGTCTGTGTCCACCTGGTGCACGGCGAGTCCACTTCAAGGCTCCAGATGTTACCAGACACAGGCGCTGACGTCACTGTCATCGGCACGAGACACCTGCAAATGCTTCACATCCCCCTCAGCAGCCTGCAGCCTCTACCGTCCACTACTACGCTGACAGCGGACGGGTCAGTAATGACACCTGCTGTGGGATGTTTTTACGCTACTTTACGGCTCCACGGGAAATCTTGTACCGCCAAGATTCAGGTGCACGAGGGTATTCAAACGCCCCTCCTGTCTTACGGCCACTGCATGGAGCTGGCTATCAGATCACATTTGCCTTACCGAAAGCCACTATTGCGAGGTCAAGCACGTCAACAGATGCGCTCGAGCTGACTCTACCCCCTACCATCGTCTCTCCTCGTCAGCTGCACGGCCCGCACTTTCTGCGCGAGTTCTCGGACGTGTTACTTTCGAAGCGGATCTCAAACAGGCTTCCCTCTGAAACCCATGGTGGGCGGCAAACCCAGAGGATTCAACGTGAAGGGGGAGCCGTACAATGGTACAGTGTCAAGTGCATTGACATTACTCATTCTTATCTCCCTTCCCTCCTTGTTCGCCTTCCCTTACGTCACAACGCCTTGCTCCAGGATGGGGGAGGATAGGGGGGGGGAGAAGACTATCGAGGGTGTGACTCCGGAAAGGGGGTTAGTAGGGGTTGAAAGTGGGAATGTGTAAAGTGCAACTGAAACTATTATAAACACCTATATAATATTATAGGTATATATATAAGAGTATATATATATATACGTATAGTAGATAAGAGATAAGATATATATATAGAGATAATAGAGATATATAAGTATATGAATAATATATATTATATAGAATATATATATATATATATTATATATAGAGAGATATATAGCATAGATATATATATAGATATATATATATATATATTATATAACTATATATATCTAATATATATATAATGTACGAGCGAGACAGTGAGTGTTTAGAGGAATGAGTAGCGAGGACTGACGCCAGAAACATAACAAAAAAGGTGATGGAAAGAAGATAGATAACAATACCAATTAAAATATCTAATAAATCACCTTGAGGCAAGGAGTAAGATGATCATGCTTTGAAGCACACAAGGAGAGGACTAAAGTAAAAGCTTAACTAATCTAAATGACCACTATGTACAATAACCACAAGATAATTACCCTCCAGTAGAGAAAACACACAAAAAAGAATACTAAGAGAAGTTTCACACAGGTAGTAAAGCAATATAATAAGGTGAGTTGGACTTGAGTAGAGTTCCCGGTGCTAATGTTGACTGGGTACTTACTTAAAGGTACAAGAATGGTGTTACTGCTATGTTCCCCGAGTAGAGTAGTAACGCTCAGCATATACAGATGACTGGACTAACAAAAGAAAACGAGGTTTCAAATAAATGCCTCGTATTTGCCTGGGCTGCTCACTCAGCTTTGAGCGAAACCACCGTGCCGAGATCCGGAGTAAAGTTCCGTTGCCTTCCTTAGGGTTGATGAGGAAGGGAGTAGTGGTACTCCTAGGCAGTGTGCGTGTGTTGTGTGATGTGTGTGTGTGTGTGTGTGAGTGTGTGTGTGTGGTGTGTGTGTGTGGTGTGTGTGTGTGCAAACAGGAGAGGATAAGGCGAGGCTTATTGTGATACCTCCCCCCATAGACGACGCCACTGGGGAAGAATGGAGGTCGGAGTTGAACTGGTAAAGTGAGCCTATATGTGCGAAAGAGGGCGCGTCTGCAATGATGTGTCGGTGCCCTTGATGTGGATGATGGTCAGGTTGACGGTTAGAGGAAGAGAGGACCATCGGAGAAGGCGTTGATTGGTTAAATTGCACGATTTAGGAAGGACAGAGGGTTGGAATCAGTGTAGGACTTTTAAAAGGATCTTGACCTGCGGAGATAAAACCACTGAAATTTTGGTACCGATGAGGACGATGCCAGGAGTTCTGTCTCATGGTGCTTGTACCGCATGTTGGTGGTGTGAACTGCTGGAGTGGTATGCAAGGGGTGAAGTAATGCCCTCCACTCTTGTAAGAGTTACAGCCCTAAGGCGGTGTCGCTGGCATCTGTTGCAGAGCAAAAGGGTTTGCGACGTGGAGCGATGAGCACGGTGACCCCTAGGGACAGGAAGTTCTTAAGTTGTTTGAAGGGGCTTGGCAGACGTCCGTCAGTTTGTAGGTCAACAGCACCACTAGGAGCCGGTGAGAGGGACGATAGCGGCCGCGAAGTTGGGACATGAAATCTCGGTAGTACCTGCCATAACCAGAAAGCGGCCGTAGGGACTTCCGAGTAGTAGGGGGCAGGGTTACTCCATGAATGGCGGACATGTGGGCCATTTGGGTCGTACGTGGGCCTTGTCCCACTCGTCGTCCAGGTATGTCACCGGTGGCTCGGCTGAAGGTGGTCTGGCCAGCTTGCTGGTCAGTGTGCTCCCTGAAGCCTGGTCAACACTTCCGGAGTTTGAGAAGGTGCTGCTCCACAATGCTCATGTAAATATCAGAATGTCGTCAAAAGCTATACAGAAAATCCAGCCAGATCCTTTAAAAGTAGTCATGGCCCTTTGGAAGTAGGAAGGGGCATTCCTCATTCCAAAAGGCATGACGCTGTATGGAAAAGGACAAAGGGGTGATGAAGCGCGATATTTTGATGGGCCTTCTCCGTAAGGGGTATTTGGCGAGTTCCCTTCTAAGTCAATTTTGTTATATAATTAGTCTGTCCAACTTGTCGATTGAGATTCATCTATTCTTGTTTAGAGGGTAGGCGTCCGGAACCGACAGCGTTTATCTGCGGTAGTCCGTGCAGAGGCGCAGGGTGTCCAATCTCCTTGGGGACGAGAAGACATGGTGACGACCACGGAGAAGGCTGGAATAGCCAGTCCCTGCGGTTGTAGGGTGGAGTAGGATAATCACTCTTGACTCTCCGGTACATTTCGAGGATGTAGTCGGTAGGGTGGTGACGAAAGAGAGAGGTGCCTGGAGAAGCTGACATCGTGGGAGGTCATGTAACAAATTTAGGATGATCGACAGGACATCTTATGGTTTAACATAAATGGTGGTTATGTCTCTCTGGAGAGGGAAGATAGGGGGTAGGTAAATCTTGGAGATTGACCAAGTATTGGTGGAGGTTTTACAATCTTACTGTTACAAGGGTGGTTGGTATTTCAGGACAGAAATGTGCAACTGGTCATTGTATTTGAATCAGGTATTATTTGTATCAGGGTGCAAGGTTTGGTTCTATTTGTATTAATTCAGTAGATTAATGTGAATCAGCTGAGTGCTTTTACGGCGGTCTGGAGGTTGATGATATGTTATGTCACTGACCTCTTACCGATGTATAAGGACAATGTGGTATTAGCTTGTAAAGGTGAACCAAAGACTGAATGAAAGCAAGGACTGTCACGTTCATTGAATGTTCTTACTTTAGCTTACTATTCCAAGTGTTTTTTCATACCCTTGAGTTGTGAGATTGCTCGAGCAAATGAGCGGACTTGGTCAGAGTATCTAAGTTCTCAATGTATTGAGTGATAGGAAAGTTTACTGGTAGTGTTGTTTCGCAATCTGTCTTTGATTACCTTAAGTGGGACCCCAACCTTACGACCAAAACAATAGCTCAAAGGGGAGCAACACCAAGGACTCGTCTGGGTGTCTACCGTATGGCGGAATCGGGAGAAAGGTAAGGCTTCGTCACATTCTTGGTCCTTGCAGACAAAACTGGGAGAAGTGCCTAAGGGCTGGTGACATCTTCTCCAAAGCTTGTTGATTGAGGATGGTATGCCGTAGGATAGAGTCTGTGTGATTCCAAGCTCTCTCAAGTTGATGGCAATACAATTTGGTGAAATTTCAGCCCCAAAAAAGGGGGGGGTTGGGGGGCCCAATCATCAGAAAGGTTATGCAGTTTGATAGCTCATCAGATACTTTGTCCTGGTAATAGAAAGGAAGGGGACATGAGTGATATGATCTTTAGGAATGGTTCTGGATGGTACCGAGACAGAGTAGCATCGTCTCGTTGAGCCTCAGCAAGTAGTTGTTCAGAGAATTAACTTTCTGCCAAGAAGTACGTTAGGGCGTAGGAGGAGGGTAGTGGACAAGGGGTGAGGAGGCTATTGGAGCAGTTGCTGGAATGTGAAAGGGTAAGGCACAGTAGGAAAAAGATTGGCTGTCATTCTTTCCATGTGAGCTGTGGGGTTGTATGGTAATGGGGAGTATAGTGACACGAGTCGAAGCTAACCACCAGGCCAGATCGGTAGTAACAGAAGTTAGTCGCAGGAATGGGTAAGACCTGTTTCTCCACTGACAGCAATGTTACTACTCTTAAACAAAGCGGAAATCACAGGTACACCCTCAGCCAGAGGTACGGGGAAGTCTGGTGAAATCCTTGAGTACACCTTCTCATGTATACTTCCGTTCTTACTCTGGAAGTGAGATTTTAAGGGATTGAATTGGGCAGAAGCAGTATCCCGCATATATGAGAGAGGCGCTCCTCAGAGTCAGATCGAGGGAGACAGTACCTTGTGACGTGAAGGGTTGAAAAGATCAGTAACAAAGGGATTGGAATATTGTGTTCACCGCAGCAACTGGTTTAGAAAATGTGCCCATTTTAGCTACGTACACCTAGGGTCAGGACAGTTCTATGAGGCTGGCCCAGTTTTCTACAGAAATAGGCAGAACACACTTGGCTTGGAACCACTATTACAGACTTATCCATCTTTCATAAACTTGCACCCTGAACTTACAAATGACCTGAGCCTTCCTTCTCTCCCAGGATACAGGGCGATGTACTAGGAAAAGACCATTCTGTATTATTTAGCAGCTCTGAGTAAGGTTTGTCTGCATCTTCTGTAATGTGAAAACACTGGATGAGTAGGATATTTACGTTTAAATTCTCCCGTGCTACGAGATTACCAGATCGTCATAGTGGTGACTGAGGCCAGACTGAGCAGTTTTAAGGGCTCTGAATTTTTGAGGCAAATCTAGGTACGTTGACAGTCATTTGTTCATGGCGGAAGTTTTGTCGGTATCTTTGTGGTGACCCGTAACTGTAAGTATAGAAGCTTATACTAAATCATAATCGGCATTATCCTGAACACGTCTAGAACAGATAAACCTTTCCATAAGGTTTGGCTTGAATAGCCAGGTCCAATCCTCTTAGGTACCTGAAAATGCGTGGCAGAGCATCGAAATCTCTAAAGAAAGCGCAGGATCGTAATCAGAGAACTGAGTAAAAGAGGCAAAATTTTGTTATTGGAAATTTATTTGGAGTTGAGTGGCGTTGACCTTATTCATGCGAGCGAGGACTTTAAATGATGTTCCTCTATCACGTCTTTCGGCTCTTTTCACGCTCTTTTTCTCTCTTTTCACGCTCTTTTTCTTTCACGCTATTTTTCTTCTCTTCACTCTCTTTCTGCTTTGCATCGTTAACTTCATTGTCGTGCCGCATTTCACTTTCTACACTCTAGAGAATACTGTGTATGAAAGAACTCGAGAAGTGGGGTATGACGAGGTCAGTTATCCTGGATTCTTCACCCAGATGAGTAATATTAGGTCATTAAAGTTTCATTGTAGTTTCATGAGTGAACTGGATGCTAAAGTTAGCGGCAAATATACTTGAGTTGACTTAGTAACTTTGCAGCTTTAAGCTTCAGCAGAGGGATTCGACAAAACTCTCCGCATCAA
>JACEEZ010021974.1:0-37500 GCA_016584305.1 Chionoecetes opilio
GTTTTAATAGTTTCAGTATTTAGAAATCTCTTTGAGTAACGAAACTCCATAAGACTGCTATGCTTTGAATTGGAGTCAAACTTGACTACTACCCGTAGAATTACGAAACTACACCAGGTATATACAAAACAGTATACAACCTAATAAAACCTGGGTACGAAACTCCCTGTAACCCACTGGGTAGTAGCGAATATAATTACCTGCACCCTATACTGGCATCCACTATATACTGAGGATTTCCGTGTTAAGTAGGCATTGCAATGGTTTATTAGCCCTATTATCATGCAAGTTGTCTTGTGCAATTAATATGGTCTCAATAATGCGCGTTACTACCGACAGGTACTGTAATATGGCAATTTTTTGTGAACTTACCTTACGAATTCAAGCTTGCAGTCGTCCATCTTTCTTAACAGTGATCAGTGCCCACAAGAAGCTCCCTTGACGTCTTCCCCGCTGACTGTAGTGCGCATGCGCCAGCCGAGTGGGTCCAAGGCGGTCCTGCTATATGGGTCGAACCGGACTGGACTGGGCTGAACCGTTCTAGACTGCCTCGCAAAAACAGTGACCGCCCGGGACTAGCCCAGTCCAGACCGGGCCAGAGCGGTCGCGAAAATACGCTATAAGTTGGTCTACTGGAAAACAAAATATGGGCTTATTCCACTGCACTTAAAACACATAAGTATAATATTAAGAACGATTTTCTTCTATATGTATATTGTATAGAAGCCTGATTCTGTAAAACATTGTATATAACCAAATAACCAAGAAGGTTATAGTTGAGGAGGCGAGGTAAATGTTACTCTATGATATTATATAGTCAATAACGTATGTTTAAAAGTTATCTATACCTAGGCAGTCATATTTTCCTGTTATTATTGTGTATCAATCAGATAGAAAGCCTGGAAGTGCAATGAGTCGACGCGTGAAGTGGCAATGTTTTGATTCAATCGCCCCGCCACAATATCCCCGCCCACCACTCCCCGCCGCGGCGTGTCGCCTCCACAATTATAACCTACGTTGTCGCAGCAACAAGCCGATTTCGGCATTCTTTATTCTTCGTTTTTCCAAGGCATTGCTTATTGTATTTTGACAAGCGTTTGCCAGACGCAGCAGTACTGTCTTAGAAAACAGTGTGAACATCGCCCAAATTTTACATGCCACAATATACATGTAAAAAATATATTAAGCTTTGCTACTCGAGGCGAGTAATTTGCATTAAATTGCTATTATAGAACGTTCCATCGTAATGCATGTCATCCATATAATTAGTAGAACAACAGAAGAACTATATTTTTTGGTATTCAGATGCTGTGCATCAATGTTTATCGCGAAATTAATTTATGAAAATTATTAGTCGCGGAGCCAAAACACAGTAGACCAACCTTTGAGTTAAAACTGCCAGCGACCACTGGCATTTCTCGAGTTTCA
Source organism: Chionoecetes opilio (assembly GCA_016584305.1). Taxonomy (NCBI): domain Eukaryota; kingdom Metazoa; phylum Arthropoda; class Malacostraca; order Decapoda; family Majidae; genus Chionoecetes; species Chionoecetes opilio. Next base: position 1,429 of record JACEEZ010021974.1, read on the forward strand.
GATCATTGGAATTATCAGCAAGAAAATTATGTTGGATATGTCTTTTCATTTCCTGTTTGTAATAAAAGTGAGACTACTACAGTGTTTAAATCATCATTTTGAATTTTAATATTATTAGTGTATTATAGTTGTAAAGTTGTTTGATCGAAATGTAAGCGTTTGAATTCTAGTTGTACGTACAAGGTTATTGAAAGTACTGAATCATAACTCAGCGACTCGGAGTACATAAAATTGAATTTAGAATATGCTAAATTTTTGTCGTATACAGATTCTGTATGGCCTCAAAACGATCATGACCCCCCCTTAGCTGTACGGGCTCTCTGCGCTTGCCAAAATCATGGGCTGCACAGAAAAAAGTTACCTTGCACCCCACCCCACCCTCTCCTTTTCAACTTTGTGGTTACGTCACTGACAATGCCATTATGATTTCATTATATGTTAGACATTTTGAGTAATTCCCTTACAAATATCACTTCATACACGGTGGAAGAACTATTCCCTAAGGCCACCTGCACATTTTTGATCTACCCTAAATACCTCAAACCTAACAACTGTTAAAAGCTATGGGAAAGATTCGTTACAGTGACCCTCTCCATTTTCAGACGGAACTATATTTTTCTGATAGAATATGCTGTGTTTTAACAGAATCTGACCTTTGTTTTTCGTGACAATCACTCGATTTTTTTTAACCCTCTAGACCCCACCTGTAAAAAACTAGTGATCACTAGTTTTTTATCGATTTCAAAGAAAGGTAAAAATGAACGAGAACGAGGAGTCATTTTCTTAGACACTGACTAGTTTTTCTTTGCCTAAAATTAGTGTTTTTTCAGATGGAGATATTCTTATTTTCGGAAACCCATTAATTATTTTTTTATGTCACCAAAACCTACGGTTACGTTTCCATTGATAACAATGTATCTCATTCAGAAAAAGCACTAAAACTTGGCCAGGAAATAATAGGCAGTGTCTCAGAAAACAGAGAAGTAACGGAATTGTACAAGTGATTTCCGCCCCGCATTCACCAGCCCACCCGCCAGCCGCCGAGTGATCCGCTCTGCCTAAAATATTATTATACAGAGACCCTAGCTCTGCACCGCCCTGCCGGGACCATAATTACCTTAACCTAACTGAACCTAACCTCCCCCTCGGTTCCCTGGCGGGATTATTAAACTCACCCGAACCTTAACCTAACCTCCTAAAGGGTTAGGGGGCTATATAATTTCTACAATATGTATATAAGTTTTAAAGGTTATGCGGAAGTTGATTAAAACTGCACAGTGTACTGAACAAAAAATAATACAGAAAACATAAGTAGTAACGGCGGTAGCAACCGCGCAGTTCTCGTCCATTATAACCCAATACTCTCCTGACAACTCTGGGGGGGGGGGGGGCGCAGAACCTCCTGCTAGTTAACTAACCTAACCTGGGCATTGATCACGTAACCTAACCTCAGTGGGAGAGTTTCGCCCCTTCCCAGATCCCCCTTGAGTTCTTTTTAATTTCGGTAAATTTCTAGTGTTTGCCCATACTCTCCCACTTCCCCCAAACAAGTTTGGGGACCTATAGGAATGCGGGGTTTTCGGGAGGGGAACAAATTATACGTCTGAAACACGTAATTTAAGAGTCGTGTAGGGGGGCTAAAATACCCTAGATCTAGGGTAATTTCCTTATATCTAGAGAAATTTGCATAACCAAAACTAACCTAACGTAGCCAAATTTAACCTAACCTAGCTGGGGGCTTGACCCACCGATAACCTAACCTAAGCTAACCTAACCAAAGCTAACCTAACCAAATCTAATCTAACCTAACCAAATCTAACTTGTCCTAGCCTAAGCAAATCTAATCTAACCTCCTAGCGAGGGTTTGGGAGGGGGTTCTCGACACTTCGGTCATCATTCTGTGAGGATCGTCAGGTTCACACGTCTCTGGACTCAGAAGAAATCCAATACATTTTCCCTAGATCTAGGGAATTTTTTTAACACCCCTAACTCAAAAACTATGTGGTTGCAATGCATATTTTGTACCACAGCCAAATATCCCGCATTCCCCCAGGACCCCAAGCTTGATTTGTGGGAGAGGGGGAGTATGGGCAAACACTAGAATAATACCTTAATTTCCGACGGCTGTTGTAGTTGTTAGAATTACTCTTATGATAAGAACGAAACGTTCAGTAAAACCACCACCGATCGTGTATTGGTTTAAACTGCACATATACGGGGTACTCCGTAGTGTAGGGGTAGCACCACGCTCGGTTCACAACCGAGAAGTCCCGGGTTCGATCCTTGGGCGGAGCGGAAACAGTTGGGCTGTTTCCTTAAAACCCGAGCCCCTGTCCACCCAGCAGTGAATGGGTTCCGTGTGTTAGCCGGGGGTTTGAAACCCGCCTCCCGGGGTGCTGGCTTCGGCCAACACCATAAGCACTAGCGGACAGCTCTCTAGGGGTAGTCTGAGAGAGTCTGTCTGGTTACAGTGGAGATCCATCTCAGCTGCGTCGATAACTGACGAAATTCTTCAAACAAATATAGCCTACCCTTTCCCACTCGTTTTGCAGACCTATAAATAACAGTAGAAATGTGAAAAATACTTTAAGCCAGACTCACTGGTCATGTTATACATACACAAATATTACCCAAATTCTCCACTTTTTCTCCTTGACAGATAAAAAGACGAAGAATCATTGCATATGTGTAGAATCACACACAGACACTCATATCAGGCTATTTTGTTGTGTTTTTCAGCAATAGTCATGATTTTTTTTAATAGATTACCTCGTATCAGGTGACAGGCGTGCAAAACGAACCTTTATGATGCAAAATCATGATAAATAACCTCTTGAGACATCATTTACTACAATTATGAAGGTATGATACATCCATGACTATGGACTTTAAATGAAATGTGTTTGTATACAAAAGCACGTGTAAGCCCAACACGCCTAATGTGAGCGTGGAGATGATTGGCTGTTGCGCGACACCAGACCCCTCTGGTGGCTACCAGCGGCAATGGACCTCGTACTCAGACCCACACGCGTAATCTGTTGGGAGAGAAGCAAAATAAGGGGGGGGGGGGGGGAAACGGCCAGGTGTTTCACCCCCCCTAACCAGCACCACCCCCACACGGGGTCCCCCATCACTGAGGGGCCCTTGCCTCTCATTCTCTCTCATACGTGCTCTCCAAAAATTCTCCAAGAATTCTTTTACACTCTCAATCACACGACTGTCAGTCACTCCTCCACTCAGAACACAACCCCAGCAGGTACTCCATCTCCACACTCCTGTCTCTCATCTCTCTCCATTCTTCCACTCCGACTTCTCCTACCACTACCTCCAACATCTTTGTTCTAGTATACTCATACCGTACACATTCCAGCATCAAGTGCTCCACGGTTTCATCCACTCCTGTCACACACATCACACACACCTTGCTGCCACCATTCTTCCATCAGTACATACGACTATTTACCTACAGCGACTTTGTCCTGGCTCTGAAGAGTAAATCCCCTCCATAGCCACCATCATAGAACCTTTCATTCCGTGGCTGGTCCTTTCTCCTGTACCATTCCAGTGTTGATTTCTCACTCATTTCCCTCAGCCATTCTTCTTTCCCTTTCTCTTCCATTCTCCAATTTATTTCCTTTTTGCACACAGCCATACTCCCATGTCTCATCACTCCTGTCACAAACATTCCCAGTTCACCTGTCCATCTTTCCACTTTTACTGAGTCTTTCATCCACTTCCCATACATATTCCAGTCTCAAACCTTACTTGCCCACTTGCTGTCATCCATTCGTTGCAGTCTAGCTCTGTACCTCAGTCCTGCCTTTGCTATCCTCTCTCTGAACGTGCTCCATCCCATGTCTCCTCTAATCGCTTCCACTGCCACATACCTATTGGTACCTAATGCTATTCTGCCTGCTTTGTTCTGTGTTACTTCCAATCTGTCCAACTCCTTCCTAGAGCACACCATTGTTTCCAGGCCATACATAATAATAGGGACTGCCACACCCTTCCATAGTCCTCTCACCACTTCATATACTTGTTGGCCCGACATCTTGCCACACTGCCTAGCCTTCCAACCCACTGGTTGGCTCTAGCTATCCGCTCATGTTTAGTTTTCTCACATCCTTTATCATCCAACCAAATACCCAGATACTTGTATTCTTTCGTTCTCTTTATTTCATTCCCACCCACCATCCAAATCCTGTCATCATCAGAGTCATCCCCATTCACCACCTACACCTGGCTCTTCTCCTTACTGAGCCTAACGTTGAAGTCCCTTCCATACTCAGTCACAGCATTCAGCATCTCTTGTAGCTCATTGTGGTTTTCACTAAGGATCACCACATCATCTGCATACATCAGTACACTCAACACTTCATCTCCAATTTTCACACCCAGACCTGTACGCTTCACTCTCACTGCCATTCCCTCAACATATAATCCAAAAAGTAGAGGAGAAAGGACGCAGCCCTGTCTTACTCCTCTCTTACTATTCACCCATCCAGTCTCGAGGTCACCCATACTGAACTTGGCCTGTGTATTCTCATACATACTGCTTATTATTTTAACAACCTTCTCACTCATGCCAATCGTCTCCAATACCTTACATAGCATTCTCCTATCCACTCTGTCATACGATTTCTCAATATCTAGAAAGGCTAGATATTTCTTTCTTCCATCCTTCCTTGTTCTCACATCACTTCATTCACTACAAACATATTGTCCTCACCTCTTCTGTCTTTTCTGAATCCATTCTGCTCTTCACCAATCACCTTATTTCTTTCCACAACTTCACCTAGTCTTTCATTCAGTACACCACAGAAAATCTTACATACCGTGTCACACACCGCTATTGGCCTGTAATTCTTAATCTCCTTCCTACTCTTGTGTCCTCCCTTATGTAGCCTCAATACATTGTTTCCTAGGTCGGAGGTCTGGGCTCACCCTCACTCCAAGATCTTTTTCACCTTCTGATCTTTTCAGCGATACATTGCGTATGGTGTATCTATTACCAGGGTTTTTTCTACCAACATTCATAACGCTGCACTTATCAATATTAAATTTCATCTGCCATCTGACTGCCCACTTATAAAGTTTATCTAAGTCTCCCTGCAATATGTTTACATCAGACTGTGATCCAATAATCCTACCTACCTTAGTGTCATCAGCAAACTTGCTGATATCACTGCTAATCCCACTCACTATCCAAGTCGTTGATGTAAATCAAAAATAGCAATGGACCCAAAACAGATCCTTGTGGAACTCCACTTGTCACCAGTCCCCATTCAGATTTAGATCCATTAATTGTAACCCTTTGTTGCCTATTACTTAGCCAAGCTCTGATCCAACGAAGAACCTTCACATCTATTCCATGAGCCTTAGCCTTATTTAAGAGTCTCTCGTGTGGTACTTTGTTAAATGCCTTACTAAAGTCCAGATATATTATATCATAATCCTTATCATTATCTGTCGTCTCATAAACTTTCCTATAAAAACTCAATAAATTGGTGAGACATGACCTGCCCTTGGTGAATCCATGTTGTGAATCATTGATCAAACTATGTTTATCTTAGTGCTCTCTAATGTTTTTTGCAATAATAGATTCCAATAATTTACCTACCACTGACGTTAGACTTACGGATCGATAATTTGACTTTAGTCCTCTGTCTCCCTTCTTAAATATGGGAACAACATTTTCTTTCCTCCACAATAATGGCACATCGCCTATTTCAACCGATTTCCTAAAAATGTGCACTAACGACTCACTAACAACCTCCTTGCATTCTTGTAATACCCTGGGATACATTTCATCTGGTCCTGGCGATTTAAAATTCTTCATTTTATCTATACCCTCTTCCAACATTTCCCTAATTATCACAATATCTTTGAGTTTCTCCTCATCGCTTCCTTTGAACATCTGTTCACTATCAGGTATCGTCTGTGTATCCTCCTCAGTAAAAACACTTAAGAAATAATCATTTAGACTTTTACACATATCCTCATCCGTATTTAAAACCTCACCCTGTCCTGACCTTAACGGCCCCACTAATTGCCTTGTCTTTGTTTTATATACCGGATAGAATCCCTTTGGGTCACTTTTCGCCTGTCCTGCTACTTTAATCTCATAATTGTTCTTAGGTACTCGATTTAATTTCTTCACTGTCCTCGCCATCACGTTATACTGTTCTTTGCTTACCTGACCAGCCTTGAATCTTAAATACATGTTTCTTTTTACTCCAATATTGTGTTTTAAACTAATGGTCATCCATTTTGGGTCACTCTTTCTTGACCTTATTTCCCTATAAGGAATATGTTTTTTCTGTGCATCAATTAAATTCTTTAAAACCTCCTGCTCGGGGCCTCACCTCCTAAGGCTGTTACCCCCTCCCTGCATTATCACCATTCCTTCCTGTACACCCTTCACCTGCTCCTTCACCTCCTTCACAACATCCTCCAAATTCCTCCATACCCTTACCACTCAGGTGAACCAGCACACTCTTCTGGTCTCTCATAGCCACGTGTCGCCTAACATTCTTCACCATACTGTCCCCTATACACAGTATGGGCCACTTCTTTGCCCTGCGGTTCCCCCCCGTTGCTCTACCAGTCCTGACCCTCCCTGGGTTGGTAATCTCTACTACCTCATCTCCCCCACTCGGGCCTGTAGCGGCCACAGCTCCACTGGGAGCCGGGGCATCAGGTCCCCTAGCCTCATCCACGCCCTCAGTAGTCTTAGCTGCCTCTACAGGCAAAGTCGATGGGGGGCGGATCGACCAGCCTCACCCACGACTTCAGTGGCCTCAACTGCCTCTACTGGCGAGGATGAGGAGGGGCCAGGTCCCCCAGTCTCACCCACACCCTCATCAACCCCCCTAGGCCGCCCTACTTGGACAACTTCCACCGCTGCAGCTCCCCAGTCTCACCCACACCCTCAACAACCCCCCTAGACCGCCCTGCTGCGACATCTTCCACCGCTGCAGCTCCCTCAGTCTCACCCACGCCCTCAACAACCCTCCTAGATCGCCCTGCTGCGACAACTTCCACCGCTGCAGCTCCCTCAGTCTCCTCTCCTTCGGACATGCATGCTTTGGTGACGTCTAACGTCAAGCAGTCCTCATCCCTAGGGTCCGTGGTGGGTCTGACCCCCAAGCCCTGCTCATTACCCTTACCTGTCCTTTCTGCCTCCATGTTTTTCACTTTACCTGCAAGGCTTTTAGAATCCACCTCCAGGGCTTGTATCCACTCCTTTGCGTCCTCCAGTTCAACCTTGCACTGTTCTAGTTCCCTAGTCCTCACCCCATTCTCCACCTTTAGCTTTCGGATCTCTTTCATGTCATTAATTACCTGCTTTCTGCACTTCCCACAGAACCACAGCTCCTTTGTGCCCTGGAGCTCTTTGTATAGCTCTGGCCGCATACCTTCACAGGTACTGTGCGACCACCATTTGCAGCTATCGCACGCTGCAGCTATCGCTACTGCAAGCCACTGTCCTTGTCCGTGACTTTTTCACGACATAGTGGGCACAGTGCCTGCTTTTTCCTCACCTCCTCATCACACGATCCACATCTCCCTGTCTCGCCTAGTTTCCCACCCCATTTGCAGTCAATGCACTTCCCACTTCTGACTCGCTTTGACCTGGTGCCAAAGCCGCCATCTTCCTGTTCACCCACGCATCTCACATGATTCACCATCCCGACCACCTAACACCTTCTCACGATACACTTATCCTCTCTAACTACTTCAAGCTATTCGCCTGTGCACCTGTTGCTCCTACCCAACAATGCCTACGATACCCTTATCCCCTCTAACTTCCTCAAAACTAACTCAAACTACCTCACCTTTGCACGTTGATGCACCGGTGCGCCGGTAAACACCGAGCAGAGCTCCAAGCCTCAAACACTACCCACGCCAAGCACTCAATACCCGATATCCTCACAACACCATCACTATCAGCGCTACCACTAACGCCACGGCTCCGAACACACTCCTACACCACACTGCCAGCCTAACAACACCCTGGATAACACTAGTAAACCAATAAACACAATAATAACACCTCACCGGGCCATTCCACCTGGTAGGATCAAAAGCGCTTGATGATCTTAATCTTGATTGATCTTGATTTGGGAGACACCCAGCGGATGCTGTCGGTGAAGCCTTTGGTCCGGCGTTCTCCCACACGCGTAATCTGTTGGGAGAGAAGCAACAAGGGGGGGGGGGGGGGTGTGGACACAGCCAGGTGTTTCACCCCCCCTCCTAGCACCACCCCCACACGGGGTCCCATCACTGAGGGGCCCCCTGCCTCTCATTCTCTCTCATACGTGCTCTCCAAGAATTCTCCAAGAATTCTTTTACACTCTCAATCACACGACTGTCACTCCTCCACTCAGCACACAACCCCAGCAGGTACTCCATCTCCACACTCCTGTCTCTCATCTCTCTCCATTCTTCCACTCCGACCTCTCCTACCACTACCTCCAACATCTTTGTTCTAGCATACTCATACCATTCACATTCCAGCATCAAGTGCTCCACGGTTTCATCCACTCCTGTCACACACATCACACACACCTTGCTGCCACCATTCTTCCATCTGTACATGCGACTATTTACCTACAGCGACTTTGTCCTGGCTCTGAAGAGTAAGTCCCCTCCATAGCCACCATCATAGAACCTTTCATTCCGTGGCTGGTCTTTTCTCCTGTACCATTCCAGTGTTGATTTCTCATTCATTTCCCTCAGCCATTCTTCTTTCCCTTTCTCTTCCACTCTCCTGTTTATTTCCTTTTTGCACACAGCCATACTCCCATGTCTTATCACTCCTGTCACAAACATTCCCAATTCCCCTGTCCATCTTTCCACTTTTACTGAGTCTTTCATCCACTTCCCATACATATTCCAGTCCCAAACATTACTTGCCCACTTGCTGTCATCCACTCGTTGCAGTCTAGCTCTGTACCTCAGTTCTGCCTTTGCTATCCTCTCTCTGAACGTGTTCCATCCCATGTCTCCTTAATCGCTTCCACTGCCACATACCTATTGGCACCAATGTTTTTCTGCCTGCTTTGTTCTGTGTTACTTCCAATCTGTCCAACTCCTTCCTAGCCCACACCATTGTTTCCAGGCAATACACAATGCTAGGGACAGTCACACCCTTCCATAGTCTTCTCCCCACTTCATATATTTTGGCCCGACATCTTGCCACACTGCCTAGCCTTCCAACCCACTGGTTGGCTCTAGCTATCCTCTCATTTTTAGTTTTCTCAAATCCTTTAATCCAATTATGTTACCTTCTTAGTATGGTTATTTACGGGTAACGGGTTCACTCCATGTTGATACTGGTTGTCTAACCTGTAAGGGTGATTGCGGATGATGCCCTCTTGACGGGCTGGTAACTTGCTTCGTTGCCCAGATGTACACACCCAAATAAAGGGGGGTATGTATGGGCTAAACGTGGTCGAGCGGTTCTTACGTAATTTATAAGTATTCTTTAGTGCCAAAGGATTCGAGTAGGACAATATACTACAAAAGATATATATTATATATATATATGTACACTTGTGAAGGTTTATACAATAATAATGTCACGCCAGTTCGTTAAGTAACGGCCAATGAAACTAATGTCTAGGAGACAGAGCCGGGAACAGTTAATGACGTGACAAGGTACTCCACACCCCCAGGTATGGGGTACACACAGACACCAGGAAGGTGTGTCGTGAGTAGGAGCGCAAGGCTAACGCGTCTCCTGTAGCTCTCCGTGTTCTGTCCCTCTCCGGCCAGTTGCAGCATATAAGGAAAGGAGGTCGGAACTGACAGGTTCCGGTGGACATGTCTCTCAGGCCTGTTGCACTCTCGTCAGCGTTATCATCCTTGGGCAGAGCGCTGAGGACGATACACACAAAAACTTGTGTGTGTAGTCTGGAACCAGGGCGAGGTGTCTACGTGTTGCATCAAGACACCAGGTTGATTGTCCACGTCATCCTTATGGGCCATGGCGTGATATTCGTCAACTAACCTCATCAAAAGGTGTCAGCACTCAGCTCCGCTAGGCGCCAGTACAAGACACACAGACCACTCAGACATACTGTTTAGTATCGATTAAACACATACATATAATAGGGTAACCAGTACCTAATATCGCTCCCCCCCCCCTTATAACAATGCGCCCTTCGCATTGTATAAAGACATGTATACCAAACTGGTGTTACAGCTTTGGGGATCTATACCGATTCTCAGTGTTGCCAATCCTTACAAAACCTATACAAGGGAGGGTTGTACATGAAAACATAGCAAAGAGGAAGTTTGTATAACAGGAGTAATGATATAAGGACAGTGCACTTAAGGTCATCAATAAACTGGTAAAATTTTTTAAACAGAATCTAAACATGAGTTATTAGAATAAAAATGAACTCAAAGTCTGTTAGTAATGTGTTAATACCCCTGCAAATATTAAGAAGTGCGTTTCCCAAAAAACTCTACCGCGTAGTCACTTAATAACACGAAGTGTGGAGTGAAGATAAAACACAGCAGTGCCTTGAAAAAGTGACTAATCGCACTGGCAGTTATATTTATTTCATTCATTTTTTAAATTTATATTCAAAGACCTGCTTCTTTAAACTTAAGGAGTAGATACGGCTTGTAAGCCAAACAATTGACTCCGGGTCGGTACTAAAAATTATCACAACATTAAGATATGCATTATATTATTTGCATACCACATAAAAAGTGATAGGAGCTGATTTCAGCTCCAATAGTATTATAACTCAATAAAAATGTTGTGCGGGAGTGCAAATGGAAGTAACTTCCCTTGACTTTGGCATTTGCTGTTTTAAGAGTTTATTAATTTGATTAATTTATTTTATTCGTTATTTATGAACCTATTATTTACGGAGTACGGCATCTCAGCTAATAAAAATATAGACTCGGGTCTGTAATATAAATTTTTACGTTAAGATATGAATGTATATTATTTCATGGCATATCAGAGAGTAATGTATTTATTTAATCATTCTCTGAGAAGTGATAGAGCTGCCTTCACCTAGAATAGTATTCTAAACATAAAAAAGTGCATAAGGAGTGCCCCAAAGGCAGTAATTAATCTCTTTTGACACGAGTGCCTGTGGCAATTTGGCTGCTAAATTAATAGTTTTGTGTTATTTATATCCTTACATAGACAAAAAATTTTCTGGCAGATAAACTTGGGCGTAATAACACTAGTGGCCTGAGGAAGAGTCTTTGGCAGGGCAAAAAATAAATACCTGCAACGAATGTGTTAGAATTAGATTCGAGTTAGTAGAGGAGATTATTGAGGTGCAGTAAGGTTATTTTATGTTACAAACGGAGGTATTCGGAGGTGTTACATTTATCTCTCAATTCAAGATTAATTCCTCAAACAAAAGGTTAACTTCCCTGTACTGTCATTTCCTGCTTCTCAGAGACTAGGAGTACATCTGCTATACTTCATACTAGCAAATCATTCACTCACATTCTAACTTTTGTTTATGAGTCAATAAAATTTAAAAAGTAAAACTTTAATTAAGTTAACTATTATTCCCATCTCCTGGCTTTTAAAGCAATTCAAGAAGGAGAATTGAAATATATTTTAAAATATTTATATATATATATATATATATATTATTTATTAATATAAAAAAATTTTTTTTTTTTTTTTTTGTTGTTTTATATTTAAAAATATATGAATTTTAAAAAATTTTAAAATCATAAATTATGAATTTCCATACTTTTTTTTTTTTTTGAGCCCTTTTCGGTTGTGGGGGTGGGTTGGGAATTGAGGCCGGGGGGGGAAAATTTAAAATTTGGGGATTTTAAAGGGTGGGGGGAGGGTATAATTGGGGGGATGGGTGGGGTTTTTTTTTTTTGGGGGATGGGAATGGGGGAAAGAAAAAAGGGGGGGAGGGTAATGGAGGGTGATGGGTGGGGGGTAAAGGGGGAATGGTGAGGGATGGGTGGGGGGTGTGGGTATGGGTGAGTGAATGGGGGGGGTGATGGGTAGGGTGAGTGAATGGTGGGGGGTGATGGGTAATGGGTGAGTGAATGGGTGGGGGTGATGGGTAATGGGTGAGTGAATGGGTGGGGGGTGATGGTAATGGGGAGTGAATGGGTGGGGGGAAAGGTAATTTATTTAATTTGGGTTTAGGGTATGGGAGTAAAGGGTGGGGGGGAAGGAAAAAGGTGGGGGGAAGGGAATGTGAATGGTAGAAAAAGTGGGGGGGGTTTTTGGGGAATTACATATAAGAAGCAAAAATTTTAAAAAAATTAAATAATTTTGGGGAAACCCAAAAAAATCATTGAAAAACACCAAATTTTTACTTGAAAACCCCCGGAGGGGAAACAATGTGAAAAAATATTAACCCCTAAGGATTTTAAAAATATTGCGTTTAAAAAATTTTAATTAGGTTAAAAGATTTGTTTACTCATAAAATTTAATCACAAAAATTTTGCTTCCTACGGCTATTAAGGAAAACCCTTAAAACTTTACAATTGGTTATTTACTAACGGGTGCGCTTTGGTCAAATTGGTCGCAAGTGTTGGGGTTTCTCAAATGTGAGGGTGCGCGGTGGTTGTACCCGCGCTCTCGCCCCGGGGTTGGGCAGGGATGGGAGGATGGGGTGAGGCGTGCGCTGGGCTCCGGCCCCCAACTGCTGAACCGGACAGCAAACTGGAGGAGGCCTGGAGGCGTGGTTGTGTCCCCGCCACGCACCCGGTGGGGGGGACCCCGGACTCCCAGGGTGGAGGTTTTTCCCAAACCACCTGGGCCGCCCCACCGCGGGGCAAAGGGGGTGCGGAAGGGGCCCAACGGGGGGGCCATGGTTGTTCCCGCACCCACCTTGGTTGGCTTACCGCCCCCCCCGCTCTGGCAGGTCCACCCCACTGCGGGCCCCACTAGCTCGCCTCCCGGAGGGCCGGGCTGCCCAAATCCGGGGGAAAACAGCCGGGGGACTGGGCCATTGTTTAGGACTGGCCCGGGACGCCCGGAGGTCCCCCACTTTGAAAGCGAAACTCGGTGGCCCCTAAGCGGACCCCCCCCCGGGCCCCCCCGGGGCCGCGGGGTTTTAAAATACGGGCCCCGGATTGGNCCCACAACCTCCCTAGACCGCCCTACTTCGACAGCTTCCACCGCTGCAGCTCCCCCAGTCTCACCCACACCCTCAACAACAACCCTAGACCGCCCTGCTGCGACATTTTCCACCGCTGCAGCTCCCCATTCTCCTCTCCTTCTGGCATGCATGCTTTGGTGACGTCTAACGTCAAGCAGCCCTCATCCCTAGGGTTTCCGTGGTGGGTCTGGCCCCCAAGCCCTGCTCATTACCCTTACCTGCCCTTTCTGCCTCCATGTTTTTTTACTTTACATGCAAGGCTTTTATTATCCACCTCCAGTAGGGTACGCCGTATAACAAAAATTCTTTTTCTCAACTTTGGCATGCCAATTTCCTATGTAAAATGGCAATTTCCTATGTAAAATCTAAGACGATTTTATCTATTTCCATTTTTGCATTTTAGCAGTTCTTACTATGCAAAATCGCACTTTTATATTGCACCCTTACGAATAATGCTTAATGAGTACGCAGTGTCCGGTTGGTCCTGTGTATTGCATCATGCACCAATATGAGTCCAAATGACTAGCGTGGTAACCCTCTTTCTGATCATTGGTTTATCAGGCACTACATCACAGTGTCACCAGCCTCTACGTTGGCCTAGAACGTGTCCATCATGTCCTTCTTAGCCCTGAAGCAGGGCATGGTCTCCCGTGGGGGGCCCCGAGCCCGGATGAACCCGTCCTGGCCTGCTGCCCCACCACTGCTGCCGCAGCCTCTGTCACCTGCTTCACGATCTTTCGGTTTGCTCTGAGTGTGGATAGAGAACTCCGGAACCTCGTACGTCTTGGACCAGGATCTCCTGGATCTGATCCCCGGACAGTGAACAGGTGAATGCCGGCTCGTGCACCTGGCCAGGCTGCCAGCTGATCAGTGTCTGCAAGCTGGTGGCTGACAAGTTCAGCTTGGGTGTGATCGAGGTCTTACACTGGCGTCCCATACTCCTCGCCAGCCCTCAGCATCAAAATCTGGGTCACGGCGAACCTGCGGTCGTCCTCACTCTGGCTCCCCCATCAGCGAGAGGAGGACACATTATGAGTGTGCGAACCATGCTCCTGTCTGCACGTAGAAGGTCACAGCTGTTTGGACCTTCTTGGGCTGGCGAACTCATCCCTCTGAGCTGCGTGAGGATGTGTTGGGGCCGTCCCTCTAGTCTGTGGTGAACCTTGATGTCGTATGTGAGTTGAAGTACACCGCAGGCAGTACTTGATTAGGATTCCAGGGTGTTCAGTTCTTTTGCCAGTCAGTCCATGCTTTCTGGTCCCCCATTTACACGAGGGGACTGGGCTTTGGTAGCCATCTGGAGTGGGACACCTTGCCACACTTGATCTCCTGCAGCTCGGACGGGAGAACGCCCCGCTTTCACAGCCTGGACCAGCTGGTAGGAGACCTGCTGGTCAGTGACATGTTGACCAGGATATACTCCGGTATCTCCTTTGAATCTTCACCGCCTGGCACTCCTCTGAACTCTGCGTTTGTACTGCATCTCATTTACGCTGGACAGCAACTGCACACTGGACCCGTTGAAGCCAGTGTCAGATGAGGTGACCCGTCGATGCTGGTGATAAAGTAGCGCAAGGGGCCCAACTTGTTTGTGTGCAACACGCATATACTCCAGAAGAGCTTGCGTCCCAGCATCTTCTCCAAATGGGCGTGAGTACCATTAGTACGTGGGAAGTACAAAAGGGTACTTGCACCCCGTGTTGGCCTGTTGAGTCCCTTTGCAGTACGATCAGTAAAGTCGGTGGAAAGTCGTATGTCACCCAGCAATCATAGAGAGCCTGAGCCACCTTGAACGCAGGCTTCTCAGGTGGCACCGGGTCCTCTGGTACAAAGTGCCAAAGGTACCTTCCAGTTTGGCCCTCCTCTGTCACTGACACATGCTCCTCCCTGATCAACCTTGGTGCAGTTTCCCATGCTGTCGGGCACCATCGCCCTGGTCTTGGTCCTTCCTCCCATCGTAACCCAATCCAACTATTTTGGAAACCCTGGTGTTCCCCTGGTAAAGGGTCCCTGGCCGATGCCATGGCATCCTTTTCTGGCCCTCCTCAGCTTGTTAGGATCGCAGACCAGGAAACGACAGGTCTGGAGAGAGGTGGCCGCCCAGAAATTTAAGGTCCTGGGAGGATCCAAAAGCCAAGGCAGCAGCAGCGTGGGGGGAAAACGTCCGAAACGGATGCTTGCCAGCGCCAGGTTCCGGACTGGCATTGTGTTTCTTCTTGCAGCTGGCCTGTCCAAGTACTGCATCACAAGGGGTGCAAGGGACCCCAGCCTCTCCCTGAGCAGTTGGTCTACCAGTATGGCAGCCTCCTGTTGCTCCTGCCTCTTTCCTCTGAGTGGCAGGGTGAACGACTCCTCCGTCCCATCCTCAGAATCCTGGTGATCTTCAGCCCGGGCCCGGAACATCTGCTCCTGCAGCTCAATACGTATGACCTTTTCATCTTTTGCTTCTGCTTTTTCAGCTTAGCCTCCTTTTCCAACTGTTTTCACTTGTCTATGCATCTCTTCTTGTCTCCCCCTGTCATCATCATTGCACTCTCCTCCCCAACTTTGATCCTCTGGTAGTACAGCCACTCCAGGTCTAAAGTAGGGACTTTGTTTGGCCAGGGGCAGTCACACTGCAAAATGAAGCCGTTATTTTAGCGGGGCTAAGCGATGTTTTGCATATAAATATAAAAGTCCATTTTTGCATAGCAAGAAGTGCTCAAACCAAAAAGTTGAAGCGGACAAACCACCCTTAAAATTCAATTTTACATAAGAAAACACCCTGCCAAATTCGAAATAATCTATATTTCACTTTTCATTGGACCTACGGCGTACCCTAACCTCCAGGGCTTGTATCCACTCCTTTGCGTCCTTCAGTTCAACCTTGCACTGTTCTAGTTCCCTAGTCCTCACCCCATTCTCCACCTTTATCTTTCGGATCTCTTTCATGTCCTTAATTACCTGCTTTCTGCACTTCCCACAGAACCAAAGTTCCTTTGTACCCTGGAGCTCTTTGTATAGCTCTGGCCGCATCCCTTCACAGGTACTGTGCGACCACCATTTGCAGCTATCGCACTGCAAGCCACTGTCCTTGCCTGTGACTTTTTCATGACATAGCGGGCACTGTGCCTGCTTTTTCCTCACCTCCTCATCACACGATCCGCATCTCCCTGTCTCGCCTAGTTTCCCACCCCATTTGCAGTCAATGCACTTCTCACTTCTGACTCGCTTTGACCTGGTGGGCCAAGCCGCCATACTTCCTGTTCCACCACGGATCTCACCTGACTCACCATCCCGACGACTTAACACCTTCTCACGATACACTTATCCTCTCTAACTACTTCAAGCTATTCGCGGTTATAATGTAGGAGAGTTTCACGTTCGCTACAGACCTTACTACTCACGTTTTCAAAAAAAAATTGGCTCAGTATACTGTACACTACTACTCTACTTGCGCTCAATATAAAATAATGAAAGTTAATATATGGGAAAATTTTCCTTTTATTGTCTATAGGGCAGACAGACACACCCTCCACCATCAAACCCTTTTTTTGACACTGGCTCTAAAGAGACAGTGGGCCTACGCGACAGACCAAGCCGGTCAGGCCAATAACCATACTAGGAAATTTTGCGTTCCTCACAGATTTCACACCTTTTTGGCGGGGAGCCAATCAGAGGCCATATGGGTAGGGCCCAATGACAAGCCAATATATTTTTTCTTCAGCCAATCAGGAACACTTAACCCTTTCACGCACGGTGACGTGATCGCGTCAAACGGGCCCATCTGCAATCTGAGCTTTTTTACGCGAATTGCGTCAAAAAACAGTTAAAAATTCGCCAAAAATAAAGTATTTATCAGAATTGCGTCAAAATTGTCTGCGTTAAAGATCCAAAACCCCAGACCTATAAAATAAACTAATTGTCAACTCTCTCATGTGAGTGGATGTGAAATGATAAGGGTTTGTGTGTCAGTTTCCACTCAGCAGGCAGCCTGTGTGCGCGATTTGTCGTCCTTTTAAAACGTGTCCGAGCTGGCCAAAATGGCCAATGGAAAATTATAATGGTAGCGTTGGAAACCTCATTTAAAAAATCCGCTTTTATTGGCATATAAACCATAAAAAAATTGACTCAGGAAGTTTCCAGCTCGAAGTGGTTTACGTAAGTATTTCTTATTTCTCTTACTCAATATTTTTTCTGAGTCGGTAATTCCGCTATTTATTTGCATTTCTTGTTTTTTTTTTCTTTCATAAGGCAGAATAATCTCTTGCAAAACCAATGATATATAATAATGCCAGGAAAAAAAGAATACACGTTGGTGGAAAATTTATAACATAAAAAAATAATTCGCCGCAGTCTGGCCATTTCGCGGGGCCCCTTGGGAGGCATAAGACGGATGTTGCAGTGGACGGAAAAACTTATTAAACTTTTTCGTGCGTGAAAGGGTAAATTAATAGCCAATCAAAGGCCATTATAATTTGGCCACGAAGCCAATCATGGGCTCTTAATTTTAAAAAAAGGGTTTCAAAATTTGTATCACCCTTCACGGGGCCCTTTGCCCTTCAGTTAGTCAGTTGAAATTATGGAGTGTAGAGGTTTTTAACGCAAGTGAAGTCACTATCAAACCAATTATACCTTAACAAAGACCAAGAGGCTCTGAAAATGTTTGAAGAACACGGTATCATACCAATTAAGAGAAAGTGTGATAACTGCAGGCGTGGGCTGTCTTTTGACGAAAAATGGACGTGGTTTTCCTGCAGTAAGCGAGTACGCCACAATCCGAAGTCAAAACGTGAAATACGATGGGGATTTCTATGCTTCACGTTTGAAAGGAACGTGGGTGAAAAAGTGAAAGTGTCCCCAAGTGTGAACTTACTTTTTATAAATGCTTTCTTGAGGAAGTTTTTACACTCAGCAATACTTCCAGACAACTTTGGCCTCGCTGAAAAGGGCAGTGGTGGATTGGAAGAAGCTTCTGTGGTGAGGTGTGCGAAAAGTGGCTGGACGACCAGCAGCCAATCGGTTTGGGCCCGGGGATAGTGGTGGAAATTGATGAAGAGTAAATTTGGCAAACGCAAGTACAATCGCGGCAGATTAGTTGAGGGAGTGTGGTTTTTGGGGGGCATAGACAGGGATACAAATCGGCGCTTTATTTTCCCTGTGGAGCAGAGAGACTGAGAGACGCTGCTACCCTCATTCCCCTGTGCCAAAAGTACATCCTCCCTGGGTCAATAATATCGTGACTGTTGGAAGCCTATAGTGGCCTCAGCGACCTGGGTTATACACACAGAGTCGTGAACCACCCCTAAGAACTTGTGGATCCAGTGCCGCGGGTACATACCAACAATATCGAACGGCTTGGAAAGACATTAAGAGCTGGGTTCTCAGAGCTTTCAACAAAAAAAACCACTATAGGCAGTATTTCCCCCAATTTTGTTCTGCCAGTCACCAAACCCAACCCCCAAATCTTCCACCCTTTCCCTACGGGGAAATGGGCTCGCTGTACCCCACCCCCAGTAGGTAAAGTTTTAAAGGGGTTTTGGGTTTGGTATATTTTTGGGGGTTAAAGGGTTGGGTTGGTTATTTTTTGGGGGTTTTGGGTTTAGGTTGGTTGGGAAACTTTGTGGTTGGGTTTTTGGTATACTTTGGGGTTTTTTTTTAAATTGGGTTGGGTTGGGTTTACTTTTGTGGTTAGGTTTTGGTTAGGTTGGGTTTGGGGTTTTTCATTAAAACCTAAAATTTTAGGGTAGGTTTCTTTAAAAAACCTTAATTTTGGTTAGGTTTTCTTTAAAAGTTTTATAAGACCCTGACAAATTTTTTCCCGGGCCCAAATTTTTCTGTTTTTTCTGAGGGAGATTTTTTTTTTTTTTTTTTTTCCCTTTCAAAAATTTTTTTTTTTTGCCCCACAAAAAAATCAAATTCTCGATTAGAAAAGCACCTTTTTTTAAGGCAAAAAAAAAAAAAAAAAATTTTTTTTTTTAAAAAACTAGGTTTTTGCGAAAAAAAAATAACTCTCCATTAAAAAATTCCCAAATTTTAGGCCAGGAAAACTATTCGGTGTCTCTGAAAAAAGCCCGTAAACTCCCCTCCTTATTACCCTTTTTCGCCTGGGGCACCTGTTGCTCTTACCCAAAAATTTGCTATCTAGCTACTATACCCACCCTTCTAATTTCCCAAAAAACAAATTCAAACTACCTCCCTTTTGCACGTTGATGCACCGCCGGTAAAAAACATAGCAGGGGCTCCTTTCAGAGGGGGCTTATTTCCCGGGCTGCACGCCCCAAAGCAAATTTTCCAAACAGCTGTTCGGGGGCCCCAATTTTTTTGGGATTCCCCGGCACAGTGAGGGACGTTTTTAAAAGAACGTTGAGCGGTTCAAAACCGGGCAACTGCTCTAGGCAGTTGTAGAGCAGGGCCAATATACATAAAAAAAACCCCAAAAATTTTGAGTAAAATATATGTTTTTTTTAAAACTAAAGGGAACGAAAGGGCAAGTATACAAATGGAAATTGGGCCATATTACAATGCCATCCGCTCGGGGTTTTGGTGATTTTTGGGGGGAGGGGTTGAATAAACCCCCAAGGTTTGGCGAACGGTTTTTCCCCCTTAAAAAAACCCTGATTTAAAAAAAAAGGCCGGGGGGCAAAAACAAACAAAAATTTTCCCAAAAAAAACCTTCTTTCTCAACCCTTTATTTTTCCCCTTCTTTCCCCCCTCCCCAAATTTCCCCTCCTCCTTCTTTCCCACTTTTACTCTACTACTACTACTTACTACTACTACTATTTACTACAAACTACTACCACTACTTTTTCCTGTTTGCTACAAACAAACTATAGCCGTGCTTTTTGCCCGTCCAAAGCATCGCCCTTGGTACGATGACCTTTTTTTTCTCTGCAATTCGAGAGAACGGGAACCGAGAAATCCCCAGTGGCCCGTTTAGCATTTTAAAAATCAAAGGGGGTCAAACTTTTTTTGGGCTCCGCGCCCAATTTTTTTTTCCTAAATTAATTTCGCGATAAATATTAAATGAAACCGCATCTAAAATCCCAAAAAATATGTTCTTCTGTTGTTCAAACCAATTTAGGGTTGACATGCATTACAATGGAACGTTTCCTATAATGGGCAATTTTAATGAAAATTACTCGCCTCGATTAGCAAAGCTTAAAAATTTTTTTTACATGTATATTGTGGCATGTAAAATTTGGCGAAGGTAAACACGTTTTCAAAAGACAGTACTGCTGCGTTTTAAAAACCCGCTTGTCAAATACAAAAACAATGCTTGGAAAAAAAAAGGAAGATAAGAAGGGCCGAAATGGGCTTGTTGCTGCGACAATGTAGGTTAAATTGTGGAGGGGGACACGCCGCGGGGGGGAGGGTGGGCGGGGAGATTTGGGGGGGGAAAGATTGAAAAAAACCCTTTGGGCCCCTTAAACGCTTTCGACTAATTTCCCACTTCTAGGTTTTCCTATCTGATTATACACATAATAACGGGAAAAATATGATTTGCTAGGTATAGATAACTTCTAAACATTCGTTATTGACTTTAAAAATCAAAAGAGTAGCATTTACCTCGCCCCCTCAAATAAACCTCCCCTTTTTTTTTTGGGTTTTATACCCAAAGTTTTACGAATCCCGGCTTCTATAAATATACATAATAAGAAAAACGTTTCCCAAAATTTTTACTTGTGTGTTTTAAGGTTCAGTGGGAAAAAGCCCAAAATTTTTCTTTTCCAAATTGACCAAATTTTTACCAAATTGTGAGTTAAAACTGCCAAACGACCACTGGCATTTTTTGAGTTTTTCAGTTTTTTTCTCTAATTGAAAACGGGTTGGGCTCTGCGACAACAACACAACAACTTGGTAGGGCCAAATAATAATCAGTCTAAAACATTGCAAAACTTTTCAAAAAAGCAGATAACACCCATTTCACAAGGTTTTTTTTGGAGTGGTCTTCGTTAAACCAAAAAACTGTGCTGGGACGAAAAAACACGGCTTATTACTGCGCTAAATAAGAACTAAGGGAAAAAAAGGAAACTACAAGACCCGGAGCCCACACGTGGTACCCCCTGTAAAGGGGCTAGTTATAGTAGTCCCACTACAACTAAATACCAACTGTTTTAAGGGAAAAGGTTTAGGAGGGGGGAAGGGAGGGGAAAAAGAGAAGGGGAAAGCCGGGGGGTAAGAGGAGGAGGAGGGGGAAGGGAAAAAGGGGTTTGGGGGCAAATTTTGGTGGTGGATGATAATTTGTTTTATAAACACAGCTGAGACGTGGAAAACCTTGTGATTTGGGTGAAACTTTTTTGGAAAAAAAATACTATGTGGTTCGCTGGCGAGGCTGGGGGACCTAATTTTACTCCTCGCCCCAAACAAACTACGAAGCCCTAGTGACACCCTAAAGCCATGCCAAAATTTTCTTACCAAATCCCCCGACCCCTTTCCGGGGTTTTACAAAAAGAGGAAATTTGTTAAACTAAACCCCGCGCCCTTTTTCTCTCCGAATGTCTCCCTGGGCAGACATTCAGGAGAGAGTTAAAGGGCCGGTGTTTAGCTTCTTTCCCCCTATTTTTACAACCCGGAAAATCGCGGGGGTTCCCGGTACGAATTTGGGAAATGGGGGCACGGTTCACATGGGCTTCGATTGCGATTGGGTGAGCGAGTACAATTACCCTCACAGCCTCGCCAGGGGAAACACATAAATATTTCCAAAAAATTTCAGCCAATCCCCAAGGGCTTTCCCCGCTCTCAGCCCGTGTTTTTTAAAAAAATTTTCATCCACACCAAAATTTCCCCCACCCCCCCTTCCTCCTCCCTTTCCCCTCCTCCTGCTTTTTTCCCCCCTCCTTCTCCTCCCCCCTCTTTTCCCCCTCCTAACCCCTTTTTTTAACCGTTGGGTAGTAGTTGTAAGTAGGAGCTACTATAACCCATCCCTTTTCAGGGAAAACTACCCGGGGGGAAAGGGCCCTCGCGGCCCTTTGTAGGCTTTTTTTTGGGGGCCCTTTGTTCTTATGTAGCAGCATAATTAAGGGCCCTTTTTTTTCGTCCCACACCGTCTTGGGGTTACCCCAAAACCCCTCCAATAACACTTTTCTGAAATGTGTGGTTTAACTGCTTTGTGATAGTGTTTGCAAAGTTTTGACTGATTATTATTTCGGGCCCCCACCCCAAACTTGTTTGGGGTTGTTGTCGCAGAGACCAAAACCGTTTTCAATTGCGAGAAAAAAAGGTCCCCTTCGTACCAAAAAACGATGCTTTGGGGCAAAAAAACACGGCTATAAATAAGTATCAGCAGTAATAGTAGTGGTAGTGGTAGTGTAGTAGTTTGTGTAGTAGTGGGGATGAAAAAGGAGGAAAATTGGTTTGGGAAGAAGGGAAGAATAAAAGGGGAAAAGAAAAGGATAGGAGGAAAAAACCCCTTTTCCCTTTTGCAAGCCGGGGGTGATCTGGGCAGAAAGCCATCGGTTTGCCCCTCGGGTCATCACCTCATAAAAACTCCCTCACGAGCGGATGGGATTGAATATGGCCTAATTTCTTTGTATACCTTTCCTTGTTTTAAAATTCTTGAGTCCCGAAAACATCATATATACTCAAATTTAAGAGTATTTTTATGTATATTCGGGGCTCTACCCAAATGCCTAGAGGCAGTTTGTGGTTTTGACGGGCCAAAAAGTCTTTTAAATACGTTTTCAATGTGCCCGCGAATGCCAAAAATTTCCCCAAAACAGGCCCCGTTGGAAAATCGCTAGTTTGTGCAGACCGGGAATAAACCTCCCCTGAAAGTAGCCCCTGAGGGTCCAACCTCAAAACCCTACCCCGGCCCCCGCATTTAAAACCCCATATCCTCACAAAACAAACCCTCCACCAGCCTAACCACTTTAAATTTGCGTCTGATTTATTATTTATTGGGTTAAACGAAAACTAAGACAGGATGTTCCCCAGGGGCCCGGTGTCCTTTTTACTGGTTTCCTAGCGGGTGCCCGAATTTCTGGGGGGACCTTTTTATGAATTAGCTGACCCCCCGCAGCCACGCCCCGCCCCCTCATGATTTAAAGTGGGTTCCCCTTTTCTTGGCCCCCGACTAAAAAAACCTTCACTCAAAGGCTCACCGGAACAACAGCTTCCGGGGGCCCTTTCCCCCCATATGCGGGAGACGCAAGACAGAACACAAGAGATCACCAGGAGACGCGTTACAGGGCGCTCCTACACACGACACCTTTCAGAGTGTCTGTTTGTACTCCACACCCAGGAGGTGTGAGAGTACCTTGTCACGTAACTAACTGTTCAGTCTCTGTCTATTAGACACGAGTTTCATTGGCCGTTACTTAACGAACAGCGTGACATTATTAATGTATAAACCTTCACAAGTGTACATATATATATACAATATATATATATTTTGTAGTATATTGTCTTACTCGAATCCTTTGGCACTAAGAATACTTATAAATTATGTAAGAACCGCACGACCACGTTAAGCCCATACATTCCACTTTATTTGACGTGTACCTCTGGGCAACGAAGCAAGTTACCAGCCCGTCAAGAGGGCGTCATCCGGCAATCACCCCTTACAGGTTAGTCAACCAGTATCAACATGGAGTGAACCCGTTATCCGTAAAATAACCATACTAAGAAGGGTAACATAATTGGGGCAGCGGTGGGATATCTAAATAGCTGTGACCCCTGTTACCTATAACAACACACAGATAAGGGTAACACACTAACGCCACGGCTCCTAACACACTCCTACACCACACTGCCAGCCTAACAACACCCTGGATAACACTGGTAAACCAATAAACACAATAATAACACCTCACCGGGCCATTCCACCTGATAGGAATAGGATCAAAAGCGCGGCAACCTCAACCAAACAAAGAAGTTGAAAGAGGCAAAGTTCTGGCGGAGAGAGAGTCCCCCCTTAATTAAGCTTAAAAAAATGTAGCCTACGATTTGCGAGCTTTCAACAAACGTTTGTCACAAATTCATGCCAACGTTCACGAATCACGAAGCTTTGTCAAATGTTTAGTTCAAAGTATAGGCAAAGCTCATTCAACCGTAGATAACACTAAAGTCGCCACCTGCAATAATGTCGCCCGGCGCCATATATTAGCGAATTCATCGCTACTGATTTTTATGTGCCACTGAAGATGATACACAGTAGTTTATATCATGACTGTATAATCTACCCTGTTTCAGTGTTGTTTTATGCTTTGTATCTGCAAGTATATAGGTGTTTTGCACGTGACGTCACAGCCCTTGTTGTGGCTGCGACAGACGCGGCTTCAAGCCAAATGCCGCCCGTCGGAGCGAGCTGGAGGACCAACAAACTCCACTTGCCGCCCGTGTTTGCCAGCTTATGGTAATTTTCCCCTACTAAATATATGTTTATCAGTATAAAAGATATACTGTTATCTTCGGAAATGCTTGTTCTATAATATTATCAAATAAAAAACTGTAAAACACACTAAAGAAAGGCCATTATGAGACTCTCAAGAAATATGCATGAACTTAATATTCACCAACTCCAGCTCCCATTTAATATTTTGCGGGAAACCTTTTTACAGGGTGTAGGATATACTGTATGGTGAGCGCTGGCATCCCTACATAGGGGAGCAGCGTCAGTTAGACTCGGGTTCGCTAAGCACGGAGACGTGCTGCTCTGTACGCTCCAATAAAGATAGACTACGGCTTCCTGTGTGTGTCTCTCATCTAGACACCCCTTGATCATGGCGCATAGGAGTAGGATACCGTTCCCACAGCGCCCTGGTCTAACTCCTCTGCGAAGCCGCCCAAGCCCTGCAAGCCGACTGTCCTCGTCCCTCGTCACCCAGGCTCAGTCAACTCTCCTGGCACAACAAGAAACCATCGCATCACTGCAAGCCAGCCTGGCGTCGTTGTCTGCCGCTGGCCAGCGTCCCTCAGGAAGGACTCCTGCCGGGGCCACGCCGGAGAAATGTGAGCTGGAAATGTCTTCGGCAGGCTTTAGAACGTGGCGGCGGTCGGTGGAGGCATGGCTGTCCCTCTCAAGATGGCCGGGTCAAGAAGCCGTGCTCCACATTCGCCTGTTGTGTGTTGCTGACCTGCAGCGGGCCCTGGACGTCAAGTTCACCACAGGTCAGTGGCAGGGCCCTGCCTACGAAGGGCGCTCTGGACGCCATCGGAAGATCGTGTTGCGTGCATCGAATCAGGCAGGGGCGCTGGTCTGACTTCTTCAGTGTTTGTCAGGCCATCGGTGAGCCTGTCAGTGTTTTCCTTTGTGCGGTGTGCCCAGCGCGCCATGGATTGTGAGTTCCAGTGTCCCCAATGCGAGTGTAACCTCTCAGAGTATATGCTCTTGCTAGAAAGGGGATTGAGGTCTGGTGACTCAGCCCTGAAAAAGGAAGTGTTTCGACAGTGCCCTACATTTGATGATGTGGAGAGCCCCTTTGGGCCTTCTGTGTTTCGTTTTGAGGCGGCCGGCGGGACGCTACCTCCATGCACGGGGGGAAAAATTCGCGCGAATGTGAGATGGCGGGCGCTGACGTCACGCCTGATGACGTCAGCGATGATGACTTCGCCTCCCGCCAGCTTGTGGTTGCCGCTCTTCTTCTTCTTTCAGGTGAGGAGCTAAACCGCGGTTTTCACCCGGTTCAAAGCCTAATTTCCGGCTGGCTCCCTCAGGGCTTGTATGAGGCCCTAACTCTCTGCTCTTTTTTTCCCAGCCTTTTCTAAAAATACTTTAACCCCTTCGATGATTCTTCTATTTGTGTCCTGTAAACCCCACTCAAAACCCAAAAGAAATTCCTTATCCCATCTATGTTTCCCCCTCTGCCACTCTATCCCACTGATCCACGCCTACCTCCCGTGCCACTATTGCTATAAGCCGCTCTCTTTCCTCATCATACCTTGGACACATTAATACCAGGTGATCTACAGTTTCATCTAGTCTACCCATACACATTTGACATATCTTGCTTCCTTCATTGTCCATCTATATGTTCTACTATTGACCTCCAGAGTTTAGTCCTTGCTTTAAATATTAAACTACTCCCCAAGCTACCATCATAAAAGACCTCACACTTTGGTGTGGTCTTCCCCTTGTACCAAGTCAGAGAACTCTTACCCTCCATCCTCTGTCTCCACATCTCCCTGCCCTGCCTCTGAAATTGTCTTTCACCTTGTCCTTACCCCCCTCACTGCCTGGTGTACCATCTGTGAAACCTGAACCCCATTTCCTCACATCAACGGGCTCACCAGAACAACAGCTTCCGGCAGCTTTCCTCATATGCGGCAGACGCAAGACGAACACAAAGATCACCAGGAGACGCGTTTACAGGACGCTCCTACTCCGACAAAACCTTCAGAGTGTCTGTTTTGTACTCCACACCCTGAGGTGGTGATAGTAACCTTGTCCACGCGTAACTAACTGTTCGGGCCTTCTGTCTATTAGACACTAGTTTATTGGCCGTTACATAACGAACAGCGTGGACAATTAATTAATGTTAAACTTCACAAGTGTGGGTGTTGTGGGGGACACGTACTAATTAGTGTAAAAAATATTCATAAAAAACAAATCATTTTTTACCTGAGAGAGTGCACACTGGCCCAAAACACTTCACAATATGGGCCCACCTATGGTAAACCCTCATGAATACTTAACTCAGATAATAAGGGTCATTTACAGGTTTTTTTTATAAATTTTTGAACTGTGATCCCCCCCAGTTTCGGTGTGACCCCACCCCACCCTACCTCTTTAGTCATGAGTCTACCCTGTTTGCTCGCATGTAGTTCACTGAGGGTGCGCTGCATCCGTGTGCATGGTGGCGCGAAATTTGATTATTTTCGCGTTGTAGCCTTCGTAGGTGATTCCCCCGTTTCGGTGTGACCCCACCCCCACCCCTACATATATATATACAATATATATATTTTGTGTTATTGTCTTACTCGATCCTTTGGCACTAAGAATACTTATCAATACTAAAGAACCGCTCGACCCACGTTTAGCCCATACTTTCCACTTTATTTTACGTGTACCTTCTGGGCCCGAAGCAAGTTACCAGCCCGTCAAGAGGCGTCATCCAGCAATCACCCCTTACAGGTTAGCAACCAGTATCAACATGGAAGTGAACCCGTTATCCGTAAAATACCCACACTAAGAAGGGTAACATAATTGGGGCAAGCGTTTGGGCTATTCTAAATTAGCTGTGACCCCTGTACCTATAACAACACACAGATAAGGGTAACACACTAACGCCACGGCAAAAGAACACACTCCTACACCACCTGCCAGCCTAACAACACCCTGGGTAAACTTAGTAAACCCAATAACACTAATAATAACCCTCACCGCCATTTCCCACCTGATAGATAGATTCAAAAGCGCGGCAACCTCACACAAACAAAGAGTTTGAAAGAGGCAAAGTTGGTTCTGGCGGAGAGAGAGTCCCCCCTTAATTAAGGCTAAAAAATATAGCCTAACGATTTGCGAGCTTTTCCAACACGTTTTGGTCACAAATTTCAGCCAACTTTCACGAATCACGAAGCTTTGTCAATTGTTAGTTCAAAGTATAGGCAAAGCTCATTCAACCGTTAGATAACAACTAAAGTCGCCACCCTTGCAATATGTCGCCCCGGCGCCATATATTACGGATTTATCGCTACTGATTTTTATGTGGCCACTGAAGAATTGATACACAGTAGTTTATATCATGATGTATAATCTACCCTGTTTCAGTGTTGTTTTTCTGCTTTGTTATCTGCAAAGTATATAGGTGTTTTTTGCACGTGACGGTCCAACAGCCCTTTGTTGTGGCTGCGACAGACCGGCTTCAGCAAATGCCGCCGTCGGAGCGAGCTGGAGGAACAACAAACTCCACTTGCCCGCCCCGTGTTTTGCCAGCTTATGGTAATTTTCCCCTACTAATAATGTTTATCAGTATAAAAAGATATAACTGTTTTCGTTCGGAAATGCTTGTTGTTCTAGTAATATTACAAATAAACCTGTAAACACACTAAAGAAAGGCCATTATGAGACTCAAGAAAATATGCATGAACTAAATATTCACCAAACTCCAGCCCCATTTAAGATTTTGGCGGGGAACCCTTTTTACAGGGAGAATGATCATAGAAGCGGAATTTCATTAGCTTTCATTGATATATTTTCGTTTTCTGATAAATGGATTAGAACCATGCATAAATTAGCGTACTAAATAAATAACATCATGAAATCGGGTAATTTTTTCCCGATTGATGGGTTTATTTTATTTAGTTAATGGCTAATTTTATACATGTTTTTTAATTTCTTTATCAGAAACGAAATATATCAATGGAAGGCTAAATGAAATTTCCTCTTCTATTGATATTCCTCCTTAAAAAGGTTTTCCCGCATAATTAATGGGAGCTGGAGTTGGTGAATGCATATTTCTTGAGTCTCATATGGCCCTTCTTTAGTGTGGTTTTACGGTTTTTTATTTGATAATATTATAGAACAAGCATTTCCAAAGATAACAGTATATCTTTTAGACTGATAAACATATATTTATTAGGAAAATTACAATAAGCTGGCAAACAAGGCGGCAGTGGAGTTTTGTTGGTCCTCCAGCTCGCTCCGACGGGCCGGCATTTTGGCTTGAAGACCTTAGATCTCGACGTCATGCAGACACTATAGTCCTATAAAATACCGGTTTCAATTTCCACTCTCGTTTTTTTTTTCGGGCGATGACGACCGGCGGGGAGGACACTCAAGAACATAAACACTAGCTGGCGAGCTTATAGTGTAGCTTCCATTCCAACGTCGCCACTCGGTTTTATTTTTGTAATTTGTTCATTTTATAGCCATACTAATTTTGACACAAGTGAGACGCAAAATGACACAGACACTCCAGATAAGCCCCTTCTTAACTTTCCTGAAATCATGAAGGTTAGAAATGTTAGGTATATATTAACGCACAGACTCCTGTAAAATAAAAAAAAAAAAAAACGTTGTCCTCTGGCGACTTTAGTGTATCTACGGTAGCTATAGACTTGATTTGTTTTAGAAGAGAGAGGGAGGGTCGTGATTTAGGCCCCCGCCCCTTCACCCCTTTTCTTCTTGCCTTGGTCCCTCCTTGACCCCCCCCCCGTGTGCACTGGTCCCCCTTGCCTGTCCGCTCTTGACAACATACCAAAATTGTGATACAGAAGATACACAAAGACAGCTTTGAATGATGCCGATAACAATAAGCAATTAACACCCCCAAGACCAAGAAAAATGTACTTCCCTTGCCTTGTTACACCAATACAACACACACCATATAATATATATATATTATATGTGTGTGTATAAATTAAATAAAAACCACATGAAAACAAACACAGTAAGAAAATTTACAACATATATTTGATAAACAATTAACACGTCCTTTAATTATTACTAAAAGAACTTAAAAAACCATCACTACACTATAAAGCATGAAACATAAGGAAGCTCCAATTTTGCTGGGAGAACCTTACACGAGGTAGTTTCCTGTTTACATACTTAATTAACAGGTAGCTACCTACATCCACCTTTCATCCCCATCCATGATTTATATCCAGGTCCTCCTTTTAAACTCCCTATTAACGCCGCACTGACCACCCTGAACGAACGCTAATGCATATAAACACATAACTAATAACAAATGACAGAAATATAATTATAATGTGAGTTACATGAAGTACGACGTCCCATCGTAACTTCATTCGTAGCTGTTTTCCTACGAGTACCATATTTTTTTGTCATAGGCTCAAGAAGCAAGTAACTCTACCCCTCCTTCTCCTCCCCCAGTTCCCGCGATGTATAGGGGGGGGGCGGTGACATGCCCTTGCTGCTTATAAAACCCCTGTAAATAGGTAGAAAAAAAGATCAGATTAACTACTTGTACTATTAAGGACTCCTTATTATAATGAATGTGAAATAAAGAAAGTTTTTGAAGTTTTATGTCAAACTTATAAAGGATTATGGCTGCCAGTGCACAACACACCACACACACACCACACAAGCACACACGAACCACACACATAACACAAACACACACACCCCCAACACACACACACACACAACCACGTATAATTTTCCTCCTATTTTTTCCTGTGTCTTACCGTGTTCGATGTTGTTGCTTTCGTCCATCCAGATAACCACTTCCACCTCTCTGCGGACTCGTCACCACACCACATCCTCACCTGTTAGAACACGTATATATTTACCTCAATAACAATATAGCGCCAGTGCACTAATGTTCGCCAGGCGCCATATATTACAATCCTTAGCATCACTACAGATGTGTATGTGCCACTAAAGAGGCAGCATGCACAGTAAAGTAGTTTATATTATGTACCTGGTCTTCATGGCACATACAAATCTGTAGTGATGCTAAATTCCCGTAATATTCACCTATAACTTGGCCTGGCGACATTAGTGTTACTGGACGGTAGCTACAAGGTAATTTAACTTCAATGATGCGAAATTTAGGACATGTATATAGGCACATTTAACGTTGTATCAAATAGGTTTTAATATATGATGCATTGGAGTAAACTCAGCCACTACTTGAAAAGTAATTTACAGATTATTGACTTTTTTAATGTGTGTTTTTTGATGTGGAGGATAAGATAAATATTGGGGTTCATTGTTATGGTGTCAGTGTTTGTTTTGTATATGATATCCTCCAGCCTTTTGTATTCCCTACGTATTTTGTATTCCCTCTTTTGTATTTCTCCTGTGTTCCATGTTCTTATGTAATCATTTTTAGAATAGTGATGATAAAAATTTGATGATTTTTATTGCAAGTTAGGGTAATCTCTCTCTCTCTCTCTCTCCCCTCTTCTCCTCCTCGTCTGTCTCTCTCTCTCGTCTCCATCTCTCTCTCTCTTCCCCCGTCGGACTCTCACGCATTCTCCGTTCTCTCTCTCTCTCTCTTCTTTCTCAGCTGGAAAATAAGGGGGGGGGAGTTCTTCCACCGGTTATATTGTCTCTCTCTCTCTCCTCTCTCGCTCCCGTCTTCCTCTCCTCTCTCTCTCTCTCTCTGTCCTCTCTCTTCCTCTCCCTCTCTCTTCCCGTCTCTCTCTCCTCCTCTCTCTCTCTCTTTCTCAGCTCTTTTTCAGCTGGAATAAGTTTTTTCTCACCGTATATTCTCCTGCTCCTCTCCTCGCCTCTCACATCTCCCTCTCTCCCTCGACTCTTCCTCTCCTTCTCTCCTCCTCTCTCTCCTCATCTTTCTCAGCTGGAAATAAAGTTTCTTCCACCTTATATTCTCTCTCTCTCGTCTCCTCATCTCTCCTCGCTCTTCTCTCTCTCTCGTCTCTCGTCTCTCGTCGTCCACCTCTATGCTCTCCAATATCAGTCCTTCCTCTCCAATCTCTCTCTCTCTGTCTCTCTCCTCCATCTCCTCTCGTCCTCCAATCCCTCGCTCTCTCTCCTCTCCTCTCTCGCTCTCCTCGACCCTCATATCTCTCTCTCATCCGTCTCTCATCTCTCTCATCTTCTCCTCTCCTCGTTTCTCTCCATCCTCTCTCAGCTGAAATAAGTTCTTCCAGGTATATTGAGAAAAAATGTATATAACATTTAGATGATAGATAAATCATTATCCTTAATTCTGAGGCACACGCCACGACATTTCAGAAATATAAGCAAAATCATGTAGCCTACAGAAGACAACGATATAGCTTAGATAACACACACACACACATACACACGAACTCTCTACTCACCTGTTGCTCCAGGCGGGTGCACTGTGCAGTAACACCCATCCATATTTACACACACACCGTCCGTAATCGTAGCTGGATCGCCACACGCCATGTTTAAAGAATAGTTCTAATATAGAACCTTCCTCTCTGAAAGTCGCAAGATCAGTGTGACAATATCCCCTTCAGCCTTTTATATTTACACCCAGCGCTATGCCCTACCCCCCCCTCCCCCAATGTCCCTTGTATTTTTGAGTCGACATTACATTAGGATTTCATATAGTATTTTTCACCTCTATGGATTCACGTAGCCTATGTAGGTAGTTGTGTATTCCTAGGAGGCGGATCTTGGAGGCCTCCTTCCCATACTAAAGCAGCTCTCGACAGGTAAACATCAACCTGCCCCCAGCACGAACCACTCTCAATGATATAAGCTTACGTATGTATGACATGATTTCACCTTTAAAATATCAAATTAAAACTCTCCATACAAGTACAAATAGCTGTCTTTTGTAGTAGTACCGTAAGTATAACAGTAAAAGTCGCCAGGACAACTTTTTTTTTCTGGTTACAGACGTGTGGGTGCGTTTAATTTACTTCCTTTCTACATCCATGATTTCAGGAAAGTTTAGAAGGGGCTATTGGAGCGTCCTGTGTCATTTTGTGTCTTCATCCTGTCTCATCTTTGGCTATAAAGGCTCAAATTACAAAAATAAAACCGAGTGGCGAGTTGTTAACGGGCTACAATAAGGTCGCCATCTAGTGTTTAGGTTTAGAACTGTCCTTCCGCCAGTCGTCGTCGCCCGAAATAAACAGAGTAGTCGAAACTTGACCGTATATATACTTGCCAGAAATATAAAACATAAACAACGCTGAAAACAGTGTAGGATTATACAGTCAATGATATAAACTACTGTGTATCATCTTCAGTGCACATACACCATCAGTAAAGTGATGCTATAAATGCGTAATATTTGGCGGCTGGCGACATTATTGGCAGCTGGCGACTAAAGTGTTATCTACGGTTAAAACACAATTTCTTCCTTAGAGGGGGCATCTATGATTCTTTACCCCCACCTTGTCACCCCTAGTAGTAGTATAGTAGTAGTAGTGGTAGTAGTAGTGGTATAGTATAGTAGTAAGTGGTAGTAATGTAGAGTAGTAAGTGTAGTATATGATGGTATTAGTAGTAGTAGTGGAGTTAGTAGTATGGTAGTAGTAGTATGTGAGTGTAGTGTAGTAGTAGTATGTAGTAGTAGTAGTAGTGGTATGTAAGTGTAGTAGTAGTATAGTGGTATAGTAGTAGTAGTAGTAGTAATAGTAGTAGTGTAGTATTAATTGGTAGTAATAGTAGTGAAAGTAGTATAGTAGTATGGTAGTAGTAGTAGAGTGTATAAGTAGTGGTAGAGTTAATGGTAGTAGTGTAGTAGAGTAGTAGTAGTAATGGGTATAGTGGTAGTAGTAGCATAGTAGGGTAGTAGTAATGGTAGTAGTGGTAGTAGTTAGTAGTAGGAGTAGTAGTAGTAGTAGTAGAAGTGGGTAGTATAATAGTAGGAAAGTATAGTATAGTAGTATAGTGGTAGAGGATAGTGGTAGTAGTGGGTAAGGAGTAGTAGAGTAGTAGGAGTAGGAGGAAAGGGGAGGAATGGTAGGAGGAGTAGAGTGTATAGGAGGAGTAGTGGGAGAGTAATATTAGTAGTAGTAGTATTAGGGGTAGTAGGAGTGGGAGGAGTAATAGGGGATAGTAGTAAGTAGAGGGGAGTAGTAGTGGTACCGAGTAAGGTAGTATAGTATAGTCAGTAGTAGTTATGTGTAGTAATGTTAGTAATGGTAGTAGTAGTAGTAGTGGTAGTAGTAGTAGTAAAGTCAGTATAGTAGTGAGTAGGGTAGTAGTAGTAGTAGTAGTGGTTATAGTAGTAGTAGTAGATAGCAGTAGTAGTAGTAGTAGTAGTGGTAGTAGTAGTGTAGTATGGTAGTAGTAGTAGTAGTAGTGGTAGTAACTAGTAGTAGTTAGTAGTATTAGTAGTAAGTAGTAGTAGTTGGTAGTATTAATTAGTGGTAGTAGTAGTAGTAGTATAAGTATATGGTAGTAGTAGTATACGTAGGTTATGAAAGAAGATAATGGAAATCAAGGCAATAATAGATAAAACGATGCAAACGCGATTTAATATTCTTTGCAAGTTACTATTGTCCTCTCCCCTGTCCTTCCTCCTCATCCTGCCTTTCTCTTCCTCCTCTTCATTATTCTTTGTGCGTGTGCTGCTCGCTTCCACTGGCTTAACTACTACTACTACTTTTACTACTACTACTACTAATACTACTACACTACTACCTACTACACTAACTACTTTTACTACTACTACTACTTCTACTGCTACTACTCCTACTACTACTACTACTACTACTAACTACTACTACTACTACCACTACTACTACTACTACTGCTACTCTACTACTACTACTACTACCATACTACTACTACTGCTACTACTACTACTACTACTACTACTACTACTACTACTACTACTACTACTACTACTACTACCTACTACACTAACTAGTACTACTACCTACTGAACTAAACTTACTACTACCACCACTACTACTACTACTACACTCTAACTACTACTACTGCTACTACTACTACTGAACTACTACTACTACTACTACTACCGACTACTACCACTACTACTACTACTACTACTACTTTTTACTACTACGGACCTACCTACTACTACTGCTACATACTACGACTACTACTACTACTCTACTACTACTACTAACACTACTTACTACTACTACTGCTACTACACTACGTACTACTACTACTACCACTACGACTACTACTACTACTGCTACTACTACTACTACTACTACTAACTACCACTACTACTACTTTTACTACTACTACTACTACTACTACTACACTACTACTACCTACTCTACTACTACTACTTACTACTACTACTACTACTACTACTACTACTACTACTGCTACTACTCTACTACTACCACTACTACGTACTACTACTACTACACTACACTACTACTACTACTACTACTACTACCTACTACTACCACTACTACTACTACTACTACTACTTTTTTACTACTACTACGACTACTAACTTGCTACTACTACTCTACTACTACTACTACTACTTACTAACTACTAACTACCGCTACTACTACTACTACTACTGCTACTGACTACTACTACTACTACCACTACTACTATACTAACTGCTCACTACTACTACTACGACTACTACTACCACTACTACTACTTTTACTACTAGACTACTATGTACTACTACTACTACTACTACTACTACTACTACTACTACTACTTTTAACTACTACTACTACTACTACTTACTACTGACTACACTTAACTCTACTACTACTACTACTACTACTACTTTTACTACTAAACTACTACTACTACTAACTACTACTACTACTACTACTACTATACTAGCTACTACTACTACTTAACGACTACTACTACTATACTAACTACTTTTTAACTACTACTAACTCTACTACTACTACTACTTGTAACTACTACTACTACTACTACCTACTACTAACTACTACTACTACTACTACTTTTACTACTACTACTATACTACTACTACTACTACGACTACTACTTTACACTACTACTACTACTACTAATACTACTATACTACTTCTCTTTTTTTTTTCTACTACTACTACATATACCTCCACCGCCTCTTTAATTTTGCAGCGGTACGCCATAGCCCCACATCGCTATTGACTGTGTGCATCCATAACCTTACACTACCCTAAAATACATACATTACTAATAACTACCCCTAAATTTTACAAACCTACTCTATTCCTAACCTATCCACCCTATCCCACTCTCCTACCATGTGAGCCTCAGGCAATCGAGGGTCCACCTATGTCCGATTTAGAGGGAGTGGAGTTCTCGTACCCCTGAAGACAACAGGAGGTCCAGACCCGGATCAGGGAGAAGGAGAGGGCGACACCTCATCCAGGGTCGGGCGACGGAGCTCCTTGGCTGGTGCTAGCTTTCTTTACTGACATCAGTCACTAGGGTCTTGAGTAGAAGCTCCTAGCCTGGGGGGCCATGCCGCCAGAATTGTGGTGAGACCAGGGGCGTGAAGGTACCATGGTCGACTTTCAGGATCCTTAATCGCCATAGGACCCTTGTTCTTTCTCTCCCGCTCGTTTTCCTGTGGGGACAGCCTCGAGGGAGAGCTCACGATGGGAGGCGCCATCGTGTCGAAGACCGGGGATGTCCAAA
>JACEEZ010021975.1:2500-20000 GCA_016584305.1 Chionoecetes opilio
AACAAAAGATATTCTAGAGAATGTTAGACTGAAGAGATTTGAACGGAAACAGTGGAGACGTTTCTTGTAAAAACTTCCTGGAAGCAAAATAAAAACCAACACTTACATAGTGACCAGAAACCTGTTGATAGGAATTTCCGTAAGGGCAAACGACAGTCACATTATGTTCGCACATAAAAATTATTGATACCCATGAAACGGATTCAATGCTTCAGCTGGACTACCTTTAAAAATTTTAAATTCACATATGCCACCTTAAATATGAAGGAAGGCAAATAGTGAAGCGGAAAATAGTCGGCCAGATGCATAGAGACAGATGGTCAGCCACTAAAAACTAGAGATGATAGTAAGTCCTGTGTTATAAAAGTCTGATTAATATAAAAATTGAAAAGATTCCACCCGATAGTCTCAAAAATCTCTGATGACTTAGAGGTGACATGCACAACAATAACATCCATGGTAAGCGTTACTTACAAGACCGGATAGTAGTGCTGAATAGCATCCTCTCTGAACAAGGGTTGCAGATTTAATTAATCTTCACCATTATCCAGTGTATGTAAGAAATCCTCCTCAGTAAAAAAGTCTCGCGGTTACTCTCCCACTAGCTGCATCTACCATGTTTGGTTAATCGCTGCAATATTGGAAACGACCACAGTGAATGAGATTTCAAAAACTAGGAAAGTTTATAGGTCAAATGGGTTTGAATGGTCAAAGAATTAAAAATCACTTGAGAGCATCTAAACG
This sequence comes from Chionoecetes opilio, assembly GCA_016584305.1. Lineage (NCBI taxonomy): Eukaryota > Metazoa > Arthropoda > Malacostraca > Decapoda > Majidae > Chionoecetes > Chionoecetes opilio. Next base: position 3,245 of record JACEEZ010021975.1, read on the forward strand.
CACAGTCGCACTGTTCAGCACTCTATTAAGCCGGTTGGCCTGTTAATAGGTAAAGGCAAAAATATTCAAAAGGTATCGGAGATCAATCAATCAATCATTGGGGGCATACGCCGGGGGGCGCGTCGCCTCGCCCACCCTACGACGCCACTCCCGGGGGTCACCATGCGCGAGTTCCCATGCAGGCTCCTTTCCCATTCCAAGCAGCTCTCGACAAGAAACATCAACGTGCCCCAGCCACGAGCCTGTGGGCGCCCCCTTGGCCTCCTCCACGCCGGATTGTCTCTTACAGATACAACCCGATGGGAAGGATCGGTTTCAGGGTAGCGTGCCACATGCCCATATAGCCGAAGTTGGCGCTGACGGACTATGCAGGTAATAGGCCTCGATTCAGTCTCACGGTGCAATCGCTGATTTGATACGTAATCATCCCAGCGATACCCCATGATTCTGCAAAGACACTTATTACCAAAGGCATTGATTCGTCTCTTCAAGTCGCTATTTAGTGTCCATGTCTCACAACCATAGAGTAGGACAGGGATCACAAGCGACTTGAAGATCCGGATCTTTGTCCTCCTGCACAGGTACCGACAACGCCAAATACTCCCGCTGAGCGAGTCCATAACACCGTGGGCTATGCCAATCCGCCGTAAGACTTCTTGACGTGGCCCGCCGTCATTATGGACTGCGCTACCAAGGTATGTAAAACTTTCCAAGATCTCAATGTCCTCGCCACACGCATGAACGACGTATGCTTCATCTGTAAGTCTCCAAACCCCTGGACCTTGGTCTTGAGCCAGGGGCCTCAATTTCCAAAGTTGCCCTCGTGCGCCTCGAGAGCCTCACCAGGACCCCCACGATCAGCAAAGATTACTGCATCAGGCAAAAAAACAAGATCGTGATCTTGTTGTTCCCAAAACGGATGCTCCAAATCCTTTATTACACCTTCCCCAATTCCCCCCAGCCCATACAAGCTTTGAAAATATGGGGCAAGGACCCCCCTTGCCTCACCCCTGTTTTCACGGAAAAAGGGGGCTGGATACACCTCCCCACATTCACAGCCTCTCAGCCCAGAAACAGCCCAGTTATCAAAAATAGTCCTTGCGGGAATCCCTCGAATCGCAAAAGATCCCGAGTGATACGTGCACTGATCAAACCCCTTCTTGAGATCAACTAGGCTGCAAGCATCCCCCGTCGAAATTCACGTCGGGGGTTCCCCCAGGACACGAAACGCTGGATACGGTCCGTTTTTGACTTACCAGGCGTGAAACCCCGATGCTGGATATTGATCTTTACCAGATGCGCGAATTGTGTCAGCAATAGAGGGCAAGCACCCTTTCCTGGTACGCGAGCAGTTAAAACGCGGGAATTTTTTCAGTCCTTTCCCTTTCCAGATAGGGACGACCCGCACCCTTTTCCCCGTCAGGAGGAATGGTACCTGTTGCCACACGGGATCAGGACAGCATCAACCCGGGATTTATGGCCTCAAACCCCGCTTTTTAGGAGTCCCCACTGATATTACAAACACCACTGCCTTTTTACCCCCCAACTTTCTACAGCCTCTTGAAAAAAAACCCCCCATGAAAGGTGCGGTTTTTCAATGGGGGATCGGCACCCTGCCCGTAACCCAGTGGTGTAAGCGCTCGTTTGGGGGGTCCACCGTGAACAATGCCAAAAATCTACCCAAGAGCCATTGCCCCTCCATGTCCGAATAGGGGCCCCTCTGCTTTCGAATGCCTTGCCCCAAAGGAGACTTTGGGAAGGAGCTTTTTCAGGCTCGGTAGGCGGGTCGGAGGCATTAGCGTTAAATGACCCCCCGACATCCTCAGCGAGACTCCCGACATACCCCTCCTTGTTTCCTCAGGAGGGTTCTAGGGGTAACAGGCCCTTTTGCTGGTACTGGTTCCCAGCCAGCCTGGCAGCGCGATTTTCCTCGATTTTCTCCAGCGTCTCCGTCGAGACAAAACCACGCCTTGACCTTGGGCGCTCCCCAATACACTCCTTGGCAGCCTGTAGAGTTTCACGTTTGAAGGAAATCCCACAATTCTACAGGGTCCCCGAGAGCACCGAACACTTCAAACCGATTTGAGACTCCCAAACCGGGCATACTCATGAGCACATGTCAAGTCCTTCATTTCTCAAGATGAAACACAGTATGGTTACCTTTTGAGATTCTTCTGGACTTGACATAAAGCTTAAGTGAAAGCAACAACAAGTCTGTGATTTGTTCCAAAGAACTCAGCAACCCCGGGTAGCCCTGCAGTTCTGGAGGATCCTCCAACGAGTACTAACGGGATGTGGTCGATCTCCTTAGCTACCCTTCCGGCATTACTATACCATGTCCAGCGGTTGCGGGCTCTGGTCTCTGATACCAAGAATCTGCAATTCTCAATCTTCTGGACCTTGCAAAGTTCAGAAGCAGAGAACTGTTGGTGTTTCTGGTACCGGAGCCATGGGGACCAACACATAACTCGTAGCCATCTCTCACAGTGCCAGTAGTAGCATTGAAGTCGCCCAAGACAATGAGTGTGTCCCGAGGAGGACACTGATCTAATACAGAGTCGAGTTTGGCGTAGAACATCTCCTTCTCTTCAGTTTTACGCATCTCGGTAGAAGCGTACACTGTAACAAGAGACATGAAACCCAGAGTGTGTTTCATCCTCACCCGCATTATACGCTCATTAACCGGAGTAACCTCAACAACTGACGGCTGCAGTTTGCTGGAGATGCCTATAGCTACTCCCCGGACACGGTGACCATTGCTCATGCCGGACCAGTAGTAGGTGTAACCCCCCCCCCACTGTCGGAGATCAATGTCAAGAATGTCCAACCTTTTACTGTTAATGTTAATAAACATTAAGTTAGCCGCCAAAATAGTAACCAGTCGTTTATAGTCCTCCTGCAAGTCTTGGACATGTTCATCCATAGCTGTCTCAAAATAAGAACTGAGACACCCCACCGAAAGCATTGACATGGTCTCGCTTGGTTTGGGCATGCAAAGGAATGGAACCTATAACATGGTTGGCATGCAACAAGGTTAGCTTCATGAAGGTCAGTCGATCCTTCCAAAGATCTATAATGATAAAACATGCAATACATGCATTTCACATAGCATGATGTGAAAGAAAGATAGTTAGACTCGGGGTCGTAGATTATAGTCGTGCTTGGCGTTAATGGTGGGTGATTGGGTCAGTGGAAGTGCGTGGAGGAGGGTAAGCACATTCAGCAAAAGCCGGGTCCCGTCGGGCTTTGGTCTTCTTTAACCTGTAATTTTGAAATATTTGGACAGTTTGCAGAAGTGGATCCAATACCTCAAACTTATTGCAATGCTTCTCACCAACAACAATGCGCGGGCCCAAGAATTTCGGCGCCAACTTGGGATTCCTACTCGGACTCTGAACCATTACTGTATCCCCTTTTCTTATTGTAACAGGAACCGCACGCTTATGTTGTTGTGCCATCATCTCGGCACGAGAAGCTTGTAGCCTTTCCTTGACCATTTTGTGTATATTAGTAAAGACATGCAAATGCTGATCCAGATAGCTATCTATGTTATACACAGGTTTATTGGGCTTGGCCAATAGGTCATATGGCATCCGTTTATCCGCACCATAAGGTATGTAGTGAGGAGACTTGTCCGTGGACTCGCAAACTGAACTATTAATGCAAGCCGACACGTAGGGTAACCAATCTTCCCAATTGTCGTGCAAACTGCTTACAACAGGTATCAACGCGTCAAGGATCTTCCTCTTAACGCGCTCCGCCAGCCCATTCGAGCTTGGATTTTATGCGACCGTGAAAGTCTGCTTAATATTGTACAATGTACAAATCTCCGTAAGCAATGCATTACGGAACTCTGCACCATTATCACTGAGCAATACTCTTGGTGTGGAATAAGGGTAGAAAAGATGAGTAATTAGTGCATGGGCTACAGTCGCAGCCGTTTTATTCTTCACCGGTGCAAGGACTAGAAACCTTGAAAAGGGATCTACACACACCAGCAGATATTGTGAGCCGTGATGACTCTTGGGTAACTGTAGAAGATCTATAGTAACTACTTACCATGGTTGCTCAGGTGGTGGGTATTCTAATATAGGAGCGGGTCCTGGAGTCGTCCCTTTGTTTTGGGCACAAGATACACACCTGGCAACATATTCTTCAATGTCCACACGCATCGTGGGCCAAAAATGCACACGCCTCGCGGCTGCTAGGGTACGATTACGTCCCGGATGTCCAGCCATGGGCACATAGTACACAATTCTGAGTACCATTGGGACGAAAACGTCAGGAATAACATATTGTTCCACTGGGTCTCTTTTCTGTGGCCAATATCAGCACAGTACCATGTCAATCGACAGGAAAAATTGTGAGTAATTCACTGATAATGCTGGTAAAGAGGTCTCATCGCCAGACTCTAAGGCATAGATGACCTTCCCCCAAATTTCATGTTTACGTTGTTCGACGCATAGAGAATTCATAGAGTGAAAAATTCGGCACGGGATTTTCCCCTGTGACCGCACCCACCACCGGAACGTTTCACGATAACGCGTCCGCTACCACATTTGCACGTCCGGGCAAATATTTGAAGGTTGGGTTAAACTTTTGGATCGTCAGATACCATCGTGGAAGCCTACCGGATAAATTCTTACCCTTAAATAACTCGGTAACGGCTGCATGGTCGGTATAGACAGTTATTGGATAGCCAAAAATAACGTCTTTAAATTGTTTGAGAGCCCAAATTACTCCGAGGGTCTATTGATGTGTAACGGAATAATTTACTTCCGCCGGGATAAGAACTCTGCTCGCATACGCGATTACACGGTTCTTCCCTCTTTCATCTTTTTGCATTAGTACTGCCCCAAGTCCCTTAGCCGAAGCGTCTGTACATAGCTCAAATGGAGCTGAAAAATCTGGGAATGCCAAGACAGGAGCGTTCATGAGTGCATGTTTTAACTCTTCGAAACTTTGCTCCTGAGGAGCATCCCAGTGAAATGAGACATCTTTTCTTAACAGCTGGTTTAGAGGAGATGCCATTCTGGCGAAATCTTTGATAAAGGGGAGGTGAAAGCCCGCTAGTCCCAAAAAGGATCTGACATTCTCCACACTCTGGAGTTGAGGAAAGTTTTTGACGGCCAATACTTTATCGTCCATGGTGTGGAGTCCCTCCCGGTCGACAGGATGGCCCAAGAAGCTAATCTTAGCTTTCAAAAATTCACACTTGGTGAACTTGGCTTTGAGACCAGCTGACAACAGTCGCTGCAAAACTGTTTCTAAAGTTTTAAAGTGAGACTCATGGTCTTTGCTAGCAATTATAATATCATCCAGATATGCGAACACGGAGCTCGCATATGCGAACACGGAGTACCTATCATACCGGCAAAAATTGTATTTAGCATTCTCTGAAAAGTAAGCGGCGCGGATTTCAAGCCAAACGGTATCCGAAGCCATTCGTAGTGACCTCCCGGCCTACTGAACGCCGTAACCTCTCTGGAGGATTATGCCATAGGTACCTGCCAGTACCCCGACAAAAGGTCCAAACTATTGAAAATTGTATTACCCGGACCTAACGACATGAGCAGATCTTTTAGGACTGTTAACGGATACCTGTCATCTTCTGAGACCTGATTCACTCGCCGAAAGTCAATAACTGGGCGAAAAGTTCCTTCCTTCTTCGGGACAAGGAACAAAGGAATGTTCCAGGGTGAACACGAGTGTTGAATAACTCCTTGCTCCAACATTTCTTCTACATGTGTTTCTACCACAGCCCGTTGGCTACGGGGTAGCCTGTAAGCAGGAATGTAGACAGGTTTGGTCCCTGGACTGAGTTTAATGTGATGCTCCGCTGTATCGGTAGCACCAATAGCTTCACCGGGGAGTGCTATGACATCTCGGTACTGACCCAAGAGTTCCAAGAGCGAGTGCTTTAACTCCGGGTAGTCCACGACGTTGACAAGCGAATTGAGGGTTGGTACCAGACCCTGCTCGATGTCAACGGCGGACTTCTGCACCGTAGCAACACAAACACTGAGTATGCAATTGTACTTATGTGTAATTTTATTTATTTCAGATTACCAGTATATTAGAGAATCGATAAGTTTTCTTTCAGATTTCATCCTGAAATGATGGTAGGATAAGCTTTAATTTTATCTTTTCTGATGTAGTTACATTCCCCTTGCCTAGTAAATATTTAAGTTAACACAAATATTAATTTGAGCAGCTATGGTGGTTATGTCTGGTTGGGCAGTGCTAGTTAAGAACTATGACTATGAAGTCATGAGTGTCTGAACAAGTTTGCCCTTTGTTTTCAGACTGCGGCTGACCACTGAGACATAATGGAAGCACCACACAAGAAGGCACGCACAGAGCAAGCTGTGTGCATAATATGCATGAAAATATCTCCAATGTGTGATATCACAAAGCCAAAAGATGCTGCTTCTGTTGAAACTCTATTGGAAGCAGCAAAATTACAGAACTGTAGTAACAATAACAGATTTGAACCCAACTGATTATGATGACAAATTATGTTACCATAGGAATTGTCGAGCCACATTTACTCTGAAAAAGACACTAGAAAAAATCAAAGGGAAGGCAGAAGAAAGTCAAACCCAACTAGTTGAGCGTAAGTCTGCTAGAGAGCCATCTTCTTCATCATCAACAGTTATGCAGGAAGTTTGCATCTTCTGTGACAAGAAGAACAAGTACGTTAAGGGGACCAAGTCACGAGAAGTGCTACATCAGGCTAGAGAGTTGAGATCTGACGAGACAGTGCGCCGAGCAGCTTTAAATCAGATGAATGACAAAATCGTGGCAATCACATCCAGAGAGCTGGTTGCTGCAGAAGCCCGATACCATAATTCATGCTATCGTAACTTTACTAGATGTGAGAAACCGAAAGTAACTACATCATCAGCTGAAGATGCAGAACAACAGTATCAAGTATCAGTTCAGAATGCATACCAAATGCTCTATGAACATATTAGGAATACATTGTTCTCAGGACCAGAAGTTGTAAAACTGACCAGCCTGACAGAAATATTAGAGAACCTCATGGGCATATTGGGCTATAATCATGATGAAGTTCTTCCACAAACCAAGAAACAAATACGACGTAGACTTCAATCAGAATTTGGTGAATCTCTCCACTTTGTAACAACAACCAGTGGGAAACTTCTTGTCTACCCTGATAACTTAACAATTGAATCACTTGCCAAAGAGAATGATGAACTGAAGAGCAAATTAAGTTCTGTACCACAGTGTGAGGTTGAGGAAATAGTGACAAGTGGAATTGGAACAATATACCAAGATATTTGTGGAATTTGTTGTCCTGTGTAAATGTAGAGAATAATATTTGAATATAATGTGCACTATAATACATGTTTGTACATGTACATGTAATTTGGATTCCCAGTTCACCACGGTTATGACTTGGTTCTAGAGTTCCCATTACCACAATTGATATGTTGATGGAAAATATAAAATACATTTTGTATAAATCTATGTGAGCCATATATTCACATCATAGTTATATGCCAGCAGTAATTATAAAGAGTAAACCAACATTGTGTCTGGTAAATGTTGCAAAATATACAAGGGAATCTATATAAATCATTTACGATTTTGTCAATTGACAACACTTGTCAAGATAATGCATTTAAAAGAACAAATTGCTGATTTTATATTTTAAATATATATGGTTGATATATTAATACACAATTGCTCCATTTCTATTAATTAATATGATGATGTTGATATAAACGTTTAAACCATAAATTCGATTGTTGTGGTTTTAAGAAAATACCACCATGTATTCAAGCTGATGTACTGATACTAAGCTACTCTACCCAGAGGTCTATCATGCTGTTTCAGGTACTAGACATGTATACCTGCTAAAAAAAAAAAAAAGTTTGACCTGCCCTCAGATGATACCAATTCATGAAAATCATAGGTCTGGCCCATTGACTACCTGTGGTGTTAACAACCAATGCTGATGTGACATGTCCTGCGCTGACAGTGCTAAGTGTCGCCTCTACGGCCAATCGTTTTACTTTACTGGGACCAATGAGGCATACTTCACTGTTTATAGGTGCATCAGGAACCGCAACTGGAACATGCATCGCCATACGATCGGGGATTTCATGGTCACCGATAATTATCGTAGCCTTCACGAGTTTCCAGCCCGCTGTAAGATTCACGCGAGCGTTAGAGACATGAATTGAGGGAACTACACCAGTCGGTGGCCCTCCCTTATCGTCTCTCTTCCCTGTGACTGATTTGACATATAGGGGAGTCAGAGACATAGCAGAATCCATCGCCTTTAACTGCTTCCCTTTAAATGTTATTGAATTTTAGTTGGGATCTATCCCAATTCGATTAGACTTCATCGTAGCTAAACACAACAGCCCGTCTACAGGGAGCTGAAAGTTGGATGCTACATAGAACTCCATACGAACCTGAGGAACCCCTTTGTTCAGATTAATAGGTAAGATCACTGTTCCCTTTATTTTTAAAGATGAACCTGTGACCCCCTTCACATTCAAATCACTCTGGCGTAACGGCCACCGGCCACCACGTGCACTCCTCTTTAGAGCCTGACACGACTCCTCAGTGAGAACATTTACAGTAGCTCCAGTGTCCACAGCTAGGGAAAGGTTTTGATGGCTTATCTTCGTGGGTATTGCCATGATGTTTGTTTGTTGGCAGGCAGCAACAATATTGTGGTAAATCGACAAATCCACCGCGCCTGCGCGAGGAAAATCTCTCTCGCGGTTGTGTTGAGTTAACCTGAATGGTGCGTCGAGGCTCGCATGTCTTCCCCCGACGACTTACCTCTCCCAGCAGCCCACCTTTGCTCATTGTTTGCGCGAGGTTTTATTATCTGGTAGCATCGGTCGGTAATGTGATTACTTGCCCCCTGCAGGAGTTCCCCTGCTCTGGAATGTTTATATTAATGACCTCTTGAATTTAATCACCAGCTCGAGGGCCTATGCCGATGATCTCACCCTGACGCAGAGCTACGGCCCAGGGGAGGAGAACATAAGAACATAAGAAAACTAGGGGGGGGGGGGGGCACTCAGTAGAGCGCATACCTCCGCCCGAATATTTCATCAATATAATATATATATAATATATATATATATATATATATATATATATATATATATATATATATATATATATATATATATATATATATATATGCATTATGCACTCAGTATGAGCGCATACCTCCGGCCGAATATTTCATCAATTGGTTGCTATGGCAACAGTTGTCAATAGATTTCACTCAAAATTAAATCAGTTCTTCCTTATACCAAATAAACCTGGTATACCGAGTTTGGTCCAAATCTATTCGTAACTATTCGAGAAATCCTGTACACTAACAAACAGACAGACAGACAGACAGATCGGGGTGAAAACATAACCCCTCCAACTTCGTTGGCGGAGGTAATAAGGACGCTACAAGAGGCCGTGAGACCTACACAGGGTAGTTCCTATTACTTAACACTACTTACATCCACCTTTCATCCCCATCCATGAATATATCTAGCTTCCTTTTAAAGCTCTCTGACTCCGCACAACTACCTCTCTACTGAGTCTATTCCAATCATTTACCACCCTATTTGTGAAACAGTTTTTCCCTATTTTATTTTAAATTTACGCTTTTCCAGCTTGAATCCGTTACTTCTTGTTCTACCCTGGTTAATAGCCGTAAGAAATGTTCCTACCTCTCATTTATTATATCCCTTTATCCACTTCAAAACTTCTATCAGGTCGCCCATTACTCTGCGTCTCTCGAGTGAGTGTAAATTTAATAGCTTCAATCTCTTCTCATAACTAAAGCAACGTATCCCTGGAATCTTTTTGGTCATCCTTCTCTGCACTGATTCTAACAAGGCTATATCCATCCTGTAATATGGAGACCAAAACTGAACCGCATAGTCTAGGTGAGGTCTGACTAGAGCCAAATAAAGCTTTAGAATGACCTCAGCACTTCTACTTCTAACACTTCTGGTAATGAATACTAACACCCTATTAACTCTATATGTAGCCTCAATACATTGTTTCCTAGGTCGGAGGTCTGAGCTCACTCTCACTCCCAGTTTTTTCTCACCTACTGAGATTTTCAGCGAGACACTGCGTTTGGTGTATCTATTACCAAGGTTTTTTCTACCAACATTAATAACGCTGCACTTATCAATATTAAATTCCATCTGCCATCTGACTACCCACTCTTTAAGTTTATCTAAGTCTCCCTGCAATATGTTTACATCAAACTGTGATCCAATAATCCTACCTACCTTAGTATCATCAGCAAACTTGCTGATATCACTGCTAATCCCACTATCCAAGTCGGTGATGTAAATCAAAAATAGTAATGGACCCAAAACAGACCCTGTGGAACCACACTTGCCACCTGCCCCCATTCAGATTTAGAACCATTAATTGTAAACCTTTCTTGCCTATCCCTGAGCCAAGCTCTGATCCAACGAAGAACCTTCCCATCTATTCCATGAGCCTTAACCTTATTGAAGAGTAGCTTGTGTGGTACCTTATCGAATACCTTACTAAAGTCCAGGTATATTATATCATAATCCATATCATTATATGCTGTCTCATAAACTTTCCTATAAAAACTCAATAAACTGGTGAGACATGACCTATCTTTGGTGAATCCATGTTTTGAATCACTGACCAAACTATGTTTTTCTAAATGCTTCTAATGTTTTTTGCAATACTAGATTCCAATAATTTACCTACCACTGACGTTACGCTAACGGGTTGATAATTTGACATAAGTCCTCTATCACCCTTCTTGAATATGGGCACTACATTTCCTTTCTTCCATATTAACGACACTTCCCCTATATCAACCGATTTCCTAAAAATGTGCACAAACGACTCACTAACAACCTTTTTCCATTTTTGAATAACCTGGGATAAAATTAATCTGGTCCTGGTGACTTAAAATTCATTATATCTATCCCCTCTTCTACCATTTCCCTAGTTATCACAATATCTTTTGAGTTTCTCCTAATCGCTTCCTTTAACCCGTGGGCTGCGGCAAGCCATCCGGAATGCTCTGCTGAGCGACTGCGGCAAGCCTTCCGGAAGCGCAATTTTCAATTGCATACAAAAACCGCGCCAACATTCGTAGAAGTCTACAAACTGTGTCACATATACGCCTTGATGTCAGCCTTCGATAACATACACCACCATCTGCCTAACTACGCTGTACGCAGAGATATACCACTCCTTGGGTTTTTTCCCAAGATCTTGGGACTTAGGTCCTGGTGTTGGGATATTTCTTGTCTATATTGGGACTTTTGGAGGATTATTCAATTATTTCTCCTGTAGTATATCTCAAGGTACGGTACACAGCGCGCCAAATATTGTTCGCCGCATCATAAAAGACGCTCCCATAAGGGAATTCTGAAAATGTACTCTATAGCAGCCTAGTGACTTCTGAGAGCGATTATCCTACATATGGCAGCATGTTTAAAGCACGGGCAGTCCATCAAGACAATTGAGGAATGTTCAGATGCAACTTGTCAATTATAGACGAAGCATTTTGAAAAGAATCGCCTCACTCCCCGCGAGTGATTTGAACAGACGCGCGTTGGTATAACTATCATTATTTTCATAATGGGTGGCAAGAAAGACCTAACAAAGGAGCAAATTAAAGTTATTGTGACTCTACACAAGGCAGAGAGGCCAGAGGAAGAAATATCAGGATTGTGGGTGTTACGAGATGTGTGATGAAGTGGGTGGAGTGTTTCATGAACGTGGCGGGTGGCAGCACCGTAATATAAAGAAGTGGCCACAGCGAGGATGTAAATGTCATATCGTAATAATTTTCTTGCTCTATTTGAGGATTGGCATCCACTTGACGTTTCATGACATTTACGGTGATGCTGATGTTTTACATCCTCGCCGTTTACGGATTACGTTTACATTCATCGATCCGATCGCCAGAGCGGTTTTGGGGAAGCTGGCATCCCTGAGGAGGACGTCATGGCTCCTTGACAGCAAGGGGTTAGAAATCCTCTACAAGGCACAGGTTCGCTTTTCCATGGAGTATGCGTGCCTTGGGTGGGGCGCTGCGGCCAATAAACACCTGGCTCTCCTTGACAAGGCCCAGGCTTGCGCAGTGAGGCCCATCAAGGACAGTGGTGCCTGGCAGGAACCACGATTCCACAGCCTCCAGCACCGCCGAGACGTAGCGGGCCTCACCGTAATGTACAAGGTGCATCAGCAGTGGGTGCCTCACCTGCAAACACTCCAGCAGCCCCTGCGGCGGGCCCGGTTACTACAAGGGCCGTCGCCCTAGCGCCGGCGGAGCTATTACAACCCCGCTGCCGGACATAGCACTACCAGCGTCAGTTCGGCTAAGTCTACGTCGGCTGGTGGAATGCTCTCCTTGCTAGCAGCCACGCCTTGGCGGTGCAAGTGTTCAAATTCAAGGAACTTGTGAACGCGTTGGCTGCTGAGGTGAAGGCAAGGAGATCACAATTATCAAAAGTTGGCTTTTAGATAGGGAACACTAAATGTCTCCTTTAGCCTGTAAAATGTCACAATTTTTATTTAATGTAAATATCAACATACGCTGTAAGATGCATTGTAATTCAGTATAAATAAATAAATAAATAAAAAATAAATAAATATAGAGAGAGGGAGAGAAAGAGAGAGAGAAACTCCTCACACAAATATTCAAAATTGGTCGAAGCAGAAGAGGAGAAAAACTTGTGTGACTCCAATTGATATTCCCGAAGAGGAGGAAGAGGAAGAGGAAGAATGAGAAAATCAGAGAAAGACGAGCGTAAACTTTTAATGCCAGAGAAAAACACTTCAACAGTTAATATTTGAAGATAACAAAGGATATGAAAGAACAGGAAAAGTATAAGAAATTGATGATAATGAAGAAAAAAGAAATGAAAATGATGAAAAAATAATAATAGTAATGATAATAATAATAATAATAATAATATGGATATATATAACAAGAAAAAATATAGGAAGAGGAAGAAAAAAAATAATGAAAAGGAGGAAGAGGAGAAATAAGACAAAAGGAGAAAGAAGAAGGAGGTAGAAGAAGAGGAAAAGAAAGAAAAGGATAAGAAGGAGGAAGGAGTAGAAAGAAGAAAAACGAGGAGGAAAAAAGAGTACCGGTAAGAGGAAAAAAAGAAGAGTAAGAAGAAGAAAAATTGGAGACGCGATTTAAAGAACATGAGAAAAATAAACAAGTAAAAAACCAAAACAAAAGACAAAGAAAATGGAAAAATTCAGTTTAAAAGATTTTCACAAAAAAATAAGAAAGAGAAAAAAGAAAAAAACTAAAACGTAAATGTCTTTTCCATCCCAAATTAAAGGAAAGGAATGAAGGAAGTGAAGAAATTGTTTGCACGAAAAGCCAGTAATGATTTAGGAATTTTGGAATGGAAAAGAAATATTAACGAAATGCTGAATGAAGTAATACATGATGTGAAAAATATACAAGAAAAGGAAAGGAATGGAAGGAAGGAAGGAAGGAAGGAAGGAAGGAAAGGAAGGAAGGAAGGAAGGAAGGATATGTTGAAAAAAAAATTGAAAGAAAAAAATACACAGGTTGAAAAAGTAAGAAAACGAGAGCTAAGCATCTAATATACTATAGGAGTAGCCGTGTGTCTGTCTGTCTGTCTGTCTGTCTGTCTGTCTGTCTTGGGTAGCCGAAACTGTAAATTCAATTTTTATGTGAGTAGGCTCAAAAATCGCAAATAAATCGTAGGTAGTAACCGGCTTAATCCCATACGATTGAATTATTTTAAAGGGGAGTTTTGGGCTAAAAACTGTTTTAGGAGTATTAGATTACAGGAAAAAACTCTGCGGTATCGTCTTGCCGCATTCCACAAACTCAGTAGACTATTGGACTTACCGTTCGTGTGCGTGTGTGAGTGTGTGTTGGAATCACACGGAACACAAAGGGTTGGAATCACACGGAACGTGGTCTACCCCGATGCACTTTGACCAGTGACCAACGACAGCAACAACACGATTGGAGTTTGCAATCACATGTTGTCTAATATATACTACTACTACAAACATCAATACATGGGTCCGTAGGGTCCACAAGCACTTGTCTAATATACTATAGGAGTAGCCGTGTGTCTGTCTGTGTGTTTGTCTGCCTTGGGTAGCCGAAACTGTAAATTCAATTTTGATGAGACTAGGCTAAAAAAATCGCAAATAAATCGTAGGTGGTAAGCGGATTGGTTCCATGTCGATTGAATCATTTTGAAGGGGGATTTTGGGCAGAACACACTTTTATGAGTATTAAGGGGAGGCTCATCCTCTGATTAGGTCGAAATATATGAAAAAAATCTAAATTGAGATTTGAGCGGATTTCAAGCGTACATGATGTAGCAACATATAGGAACGCGAATTAAATCGCCCGCGAACTTACTACGCCGCCCACGTGGCTTTTAAAGGGAGAAGGGGCATAACCGTTTAAAGGGCGCGCGCGAGTATGGGCCATGTGCTTCTGTATATAAAGCTCGTTTTTCCTTGTTTTCTTCCGTGTTTCGGAGTTGTATGTGTGAGTGAAATTCTAGAGACATCTGGCAGCAATAGCCTGCGGCTCCTGCCCTGCTCCCACCCTAAAGACATCAAGGGAGCTTTGCGTGCTGCTCCGCTGGCTGTCAACGTCTGGCCTGTCAATAGCTATCAACGTTATTATTTCTTGTTGTTACAACAACCTCTGAAGATCACCATGACGCTTACAAGAAAGCAGAAGCTCCAAAAAATGTGGGAAATACGAAGTTGAAGTGAAGGATGGGGGGAAGGGGGGGCGGAAGGATGGGGGGCGAAGGTAGTAAATATTATAATTATATGTAGATTTGTTTTGTATAGTATCAATATAAGCTATAGAGCTTTGTGTGTGAAAATAATGCCAATCATGAAATAAATAGCTACGTTACATTGTACTGAAAACTTTAAACGCCTGTATCTAAAAACAAGAATTTTTTACATTAAAAAAATTGTCAAAAATTTAAAAATTATTGAAACTGCTTTTAAACGTTCGTGTTAATACTTATTGGTTGTGCCTTCATCGTGTAATTTTGTTTTTTTCGATAAAGTTAAAAACTTGCGTTAGGGAGTTTTATTTAAAAAAAAAAAATGGCGATCGGCGTGACTTCACGTGAGGTGCTTTTTATGGCCTCGATAACTCATTACGTATTGGAAATTTAAAAAAAAAACTAAATTACACGCTCTTCGTATGGTATTTGAGTATTTCCATGTAGAAGCAGGTGTGTCTACGACAAAAAAAAAATCCACAGGTAGTTGTGACGTCGTAAAAACCTTATGACGTCATACCGTCAGACGTCATGACGTACCACATTCTTCTGCTCACCTAAAGTCGACATTGATAGTTTGGTTATACCCTGAAAGTTTCAAGTTGAAAGATCTTATGCTTTTTCTTTATTATTTTTTTTGTGTCAGAGGGTGAGCCTCCCCTTAAATTACAGGAAGATACACTGCGATAACGTCTTGCCGCATTTCACTAACTCCGTAGACTCATGGACTTACCGTTTATGTGCGTGTGCGAATGTGTGCGTGCGTGCGTGCGTGCGTGCGTGCGTGCGTGCGTGCGTGCGTGCGTGCGTGCGTGCGTGCGTGCGTGCGTGCGTGCGTGCGTGCGTGCGTGCGTGCGTCCGTCCGTGCGTGCGTGCGTGCGTCCGTGCGTGCGTGTGTGTGTGTGTGTGTGTGTGTGTGTGTGTGTGTGTGTGTGTGTGTGTGTGTGTGTGCGTGTGTGTGTGTGTGTGTGCTTGGGGTCGATAAACAAGTGCCAGGGCCAGACCTAGAGCTACAGGGGGAGTCTACTTGACTACACCCGTGTTCCCCGCAAGGAAAACTCTACATCAGCCTGTCAAGAATTGGCTGTACTGATGCCGTCGAAGTGTTGGCCCCCGTGGAATCACACGGAACGTGGGTCTACCCCGAGGGACTTTGACCAGTGCCCAATGACAGAAATAACACGATTGGAGTTTGCACTCACATTCTTGTCTAATAATTATACTACTACTACAAACATCAATACTTTGGGTCCAAAGGGGCCCACAAGCACTTGTTTAGAGTACAAATGAGGAAAGAGCAAATTGGAGGAAAAAAACAAGACAAGAGAAAAAAAAAGAAAAGAAAAAAAATTTAAAAATTTAAATACTGACAACATAGAATATAGACTGAGCGAACAAAGGGAAAGGGAAAGAAGCATAGTGAATGAAAAAGGAATAAAAAAGGAATAAGTTTGGAGAGGAAGAGAGTAGAAGAGGGAAATAGATATGAGAATTGAAAGAAGGAAAAAAGATAAGACTAAAATAGAGAAAATTAAGGGAGAAGAGAGGAGGGAAGGAGGAATGAGGTAGGGAAGGGAAAGGGTAAGAAAGAGAAAGAAGAGGAAGGAGGAGGAGGAGGGGATGTGGATGAAAAGTTATTGGGAAGGGAGGTAGTGATAAGACCCCAATTATAATTATGAAAGAGAGAGAGAGAAACACTTTGACTTTGACATTGTATGGCCTTAGTAACATAATATCATAGTTCTTATACAATATTGTATTTGAAGCCCAGGTCTGTTGACCGAAGCTCGCATGTAGACCTAATCGCCTATAAATTCTAGCAAATAGACGGGAACTAAAGGCCACCGACTATACGGCAAAAAATATATTCCTAAGACAGAAATAAAGTACATATTACGCATACTTATACACAAGCATACATACACATGCAG
>JACEEZ010021975.1:25000-32500 GCA_016584305.1 Chionoecetes opilio
GTGATGGTGGTATCGGTGAGCGGCGACGCTCAGAGCCTCAGAAACTGTTGTTGTGAAGGCTACGAACACATTTTATTTCCACTGCACTAATGCACTACTTTCGCCACTGCATTAATGTCGTCAGGCACAATATATTACTAATTTTAGCATGAATGCTAAAAGCTCGCTTCGCTCGCTTGGACAATGAGTTAAGAGACGAAATATAATTTTCTGCGCCAAATTTCTTCCTTTGCGCCTGTATCTTTCTTGCCTACAAAAGTCACAAGAAGAAGAAGAAGAAGAAGAATTCGTGGAAACATTTTACAAGCCTATATGACTCCTGATTTCGGCTGAAATAGGTGTCCAAGCTCGCTTCGCTCGCTTGGACAATAACTTACAATAAGTACACGAAAAAGAATGATAAATAAAAAAACACCTGAATACAATATTTTTCTATGATTATATCACACACCTTTTACTAATCCTTCAAACACCTGCCAACCCTACCTCTCCTACACCTGCCTCTCGTCTCACCTGCCTCGTGTTCTCACCTCTCCACCACCACCACGACCACCTAATTAATGACCGGTGGCGATGGCAAGCCTCAAAAACTCGGCTAATGATGAAGAAATACTTGTTTGTTCTGAAATACTGATGAATGGTCGTTAATGACGAGGGGAATTAGGTGGGTGCAGGTCATTTGATACTGAGGCGATTGATAATGAGTCAAGTGATCCCCAGTTCACTTCGGCCACGAGCCAAATGGTGCACATGCTAAAAAGTAATGAAACCGTCTAGTCCACGAGTCAATTGAGAGCCGCCTCGAAATGGCCATAGAGTCAGATAGGACCCAAACCTGGGGGGGGGGGAGAAAGAGAAGAGAGAAGAGAGAGAGAGAGAGAGAGAGAGAGAGAGAAGAGAGAGAGAGAGAGAGAGAGAGAGAGAGAGAGAGAGAGAGAGAGAGAGAGAGAGAGAGAGAGAGAGCGAGAGAGAGAGAGAGAGAGAGAGCACTGTCGGTGCCAGACCCCACACGCGAGCCCCCAGAGATACCATCCCTCACCGGGGCCTCTCTGGAGAGTCTCGCATTTAACAATAAGTAGAACATCAGCTGCGGCAAATAGATCCCAAGAAGGTGCTAGGGTCCGACAACATCAGCCCTCACCTACTAAAGGGATGTGCTGCCCAGCTCGCTCAACCACTCACCATCATCTTCAACAACATCCTTTCCTCGTGCAAGTGGCCCACGCAATGGAAAGAGGCAAGAGTGGTGGCCATCCACAAAAAAAACAGCAAACGGGACCCAAAGAACTACCGCCCAATTTCCCTTCTCATCACTGTTGGGAAAATCCTGGAGTCCCTCATCACCGCCAAGATCAACACCTTCTTGGACGCCCACCATCTCCTCAACTCCAAGCAATTTGGTTTCAGGCAGGGAAGGTCAGCTGCAGACCTGCTCCTCCTTCAGTCTGCTTCCTGGAACCACTCGCTGGATAGAGGAATGGACACCTTTGTCGTGGCTTTGGACATTTTGGAGCCTTTGACAGGGTGTGGCACAAGGTCTCGCTGCCAAGCTGGGGAGCCTGGGAGTGCGCGGCGCCCTACTGCAGCTCATCCAGGACTACCTCCAAGACAGGACCTTACGGGTGGTGATCAACGGCCACACTTCCAGCCAGCAACCCATCCACGCCAGCGTCCCGCAGGGCAGCGTACTCGGGCCTCTTCTGTGGAATGTCTATTTCAATGACATTCTCCAGCTCATTCCTGAGGCCCAGACCTACGCTGATGACTGCACCCTTGCCTTCCCCTGCGACAGACGTGACGGGCCGAACACGGTGTGCCGCATCAACCTGGCATTGGACAACATCGTCACCTGGAGTAATCGATGGCAGGTCAGCCTGACCCCTGACAAAACTCAGGCTCTGCTTATCTCCCGCAGGCAAGACATCGCCAACCTGCCTGCACCGGACATACGGCTGCCATACGGCAGATCACTCCCCCTTCAGAGATCCATTTCCATCCTTGGGGTGGAGTTTGACGCGGGACTGACCTTCACCAGTCATGCCAGGAGAGTTGCTAAAAACTCGGCTGGAGACTCAGCTGTGTCGGCGCATCTCCCACCTTCTAGATGCCACGGGGGTTGAGGTCCTGTACAAGGCTCAGGTACGTCCCCTAATGGAATACTCCCCCCTAGCATAGTCTTCCTGCCCGCCCTCTTACCTGGCCACACTAGACCGCGTCCAGAGAAGAGCCCAGCGAATGGTTAACGACAAACGTCCCCACCACGCGCCTGACTCCTTCCAACCTCTCCAGGAGCGTAGGGATGTGACAGGTTTATGTGTCATGCACAAGGCACGAAATCTCCACACGCCCCATCTGGCAGCCATCAAGCTTCCCAGGCCCCCGCCGCCCCTTCACTCCACCCGTGTCGCCCCACACAGATAGGAGCAGGTGACTGTGCCCTTCTCCAGGACAGACCACCACCTACGTTCCTTCTTACCCCGCTACGGCCGTCTGTGGAACCAGTTAGTTCACCAAACCGACCTCCACCACCACGCCTCGCTACAAAACCTTAAGCGGGGGGTGAACAGCTGGTTGATGGCCTAAAATATTATTAAATATAAAATGTCTGTTTTATATTATAGTATGTAGCTATAGATAGCTCAAGTATAAAACTTAGAGCTTTAGCTCTAATAACGCAAAATGTACTAACAGTTTAAATAAAAAAGAGTAGAGAGAGAGAGAGAGAGAGAGAGAGAAGAGAGAGAGAGAGAGGAGAGAAGAGAGAGAGAGAGAGAGAGAGAAGAGAGAGAAAGAGAGAGAGAGAAGAGAGAGAGGAGAGAGAGAGAGGAGAGAGAGAGAGAGAGAGCGAAGAGAGAGAGTAGAAGAGGAGAGAGAGAGAGAGAGAGAGAGAGAGAGAGAGAGAGAGAGAGAGAGAGAGAGAGAGAGAGAGAGAGAGAGAGAGAGGAGAGAGAGAGAAAAAAAAATATGTATATATACAGACAGATGAGAGGAAGGAAGAAATACTGTTTTCCTCGTACGCACGCACGCACGCACGCACGCACGCACGCACGCACGCACGCACACACGCACGCACACACGCACACACACACACACGCACACACGCACACACACACACACACACACACACACATGTTATTGGGGTTATAATGATGTTGATGATAATAGTTGTGATGACGTTTGTTGAGGTAATTTGAATAATAGTGGTGACGGTAGCAATAGTGGTGGTAATGGTAGTAGTGGTAATTGTAGTGTTGGTGGTGGATATGATGGTACTTATGGTATATAGTATATAGTGTAGTTTAAGTGTATATAGTATATAGTATATAGTGTGGTTATAGTGTATAGTGTCTATATGTCTATAGTGTATTATAGTCTGCGTATACACTGTGGTTGTGATGGCAGATGTGGTGATGGGTCAGGTGAAGGCTGCTCTTCTTCACACATTAGTGATAATGCGACAGCGGTCTTCCACCCACCACCCCTCATTCCATTCCCAATCCTTTAATCCCTCCATCTCCTCCATCCTCTCTCTCTCTCTCTCTCTCTCTCTCTCTCTCTCTCTCTCTCTCTCTCTCTTTTCCCTCCGTTTTTCTCGCACACACACACACACACACACACCGCGCGATGGTCCGGTTGATAGCGTTCTGGTCTCTCACTCTGTGGGTAGGCGGTTCGAATCCTCGTGCTCCCGGTGATTTTTCACTTGACAAATTCGGCGGTTCCCTGTCCCCCTTGAGCAAGGGGATGGGGTTGGTGGGTGTGTGAGGTCCCAGCATTACCCAAAGTTCGGTAATAATGAGCTCCAAGCTCGCACTGAGAGGGTGAAACTGGCGATCGCGAGCCAGCTCGCGTGGACAAGACCATGGGTGAATGACACACACACACACACACACACACACATAAATACACACACATACATGAAAATTATGATAATGTTGATGATGATAAAAATTGCATTAATATTAATTGCAGTAAAAATTATATTAATGATGATAATAAAAATAATGATAATAATAATAGAGATCATAATGATAATAAAACAAAATTTATGACCGTAATAATGATAATAATACCAGTAATAATAATAATAGTAACTATAATAATAGTGATAGTAATGATGATAATGATAATAACAACAATAACGTAAAAAATAATAAGAATGCTAATGATACTAATATTAACAATGCAAACGATAATGATGATACTAGTAGTAATGATGATGATAATATTGATATAAATAAAAATAAAAATAATGATAATAATAATATAATAATGATAATAATGAAATAACTACTAATAATATTAATAAAACAAGATAGTCAATTAATGATAGATGAGTCATTTGAATATTTATTATGACGATGATATAAGAGCAATGATAATAAAAAAGAATAAAAAGGTACTAAAATTATAGAAAATGTGTAACATTAATTGAATAACTTTTATTATGATAAGTATTAGTGTGTCTGAGTTAGTGTGTGTGTGTATTCATCATCTACGTAGTTGTATTTTACAGGACCTGAGCTACACTCGTATGGCCCCGTCTCCATATCTACATTTTTTTTCATTCATCCTTAGTGCTTAACAGTGGTGGCTCGTGATAAAATAAAATGGAGGGACTGCAAGCTGCACACAACAGTAGGATACATTAATTTTACCAAACTCAGGTATGAGTTGTAATGGAGGTTCACGGATCTCAGGGCATGGTAGTAGTGGTGGTAGTAGAAGGAATGGTGGGGGTGGTAGTGTTGGTTGTAGAGGGGATGGCTGAGGTGGTGATGGTAGAATTACAGTATTACTTGAAAATAAAGTCGGTACCGCTTGATTTCAGTCTTTTCATTTGATGTCAGCTGGGATAAGTTGATGTTTTGCAAATACTTCACTCAATTTTCCATAGTCATAGGGTAATTAAAAAAATCACGATCACCACACCGTCCACACGCACTGTAAACATGAGAGGGACGAGACTTTGCTGCCTCGACCGCAGCTCATTGTGTCCACAAGTGGCGCGGCCGGGCGCAGACATGAATCGTACAGCAAATATGAAAGGAACTTAAATGTTGGTCTGGCTTTAAGGAAAATTCACTTAGTAACGTATTAAAAATAATTAAATAACATATAATGACTTTGTATTGCGATATATTTGCATCAATTCTGCTGTCTTTAAAGGAATCATACACCTGGCAGTGAGTGTCTGGGGGTGCTGCAGCTCTGCAGCCCTATGCCACGAGCCGCCACTGGTGCTTAGTGTTGGCCGAAGCCATCACCCCGGGATGCGGGTCACAAACCCTCGGCTAAAACCCAGTACCCATTCACTGCTGGGTGGACAGGGGCTCGGGTTTCTTAAGAAGACCGCCCATCTGTCTTCGCTCCGCCTGGGGATCGAACCCGGGGCTTCTCGGTTGTGAACCGAGCGTGCTACCACTATAACAAAAAATAGCATGTACACTACGGAGTACCCTACGTGTGTGTGTGTGTGTGTGTGTGTGTGTGTGTGGTGTGGTGTGGTGTGTGTGTGTGTGGTGTGTGTGGTGTTTGGGGTGTGTGTGTGTGTGTGTGGTGTGTTGTGTGTGTGGTGTGTGTGTGTGTGTGTGTGGTGTGTGTGTGTGTGTGTGTGTGTGTGTGTGTGTGTGTGCGTGCGTGCGTGTGTGTGCGTGCGTGTGTGTGTGTGTGTGTGTGGTGTGTGTGATATGTTTTGCGGGTGCCTAAATAAATTGTTCTAATTTCAAACCTAGGGGTCTCGTCCGAACATGACTTCGCCAATAAATCACACCATAACTTGATCAATACCTCAGGTCATCGGTAGGGCAGGTACCCCTAATGACCTACTCACTCTCCTGTCTCCACTTACAACTCTCCCTGTAAAACTGCCTTGCCCTTAAAGTGTGCTATCACTCACACCGGTACCTGTATATCTCACCTCGTTTGACTGATACCTTCAACAGATTATCTTGCAACTCTAACTCAGTCACCTCCTATCTCTCTCTCCTCTCTCTCTTCTCTCTCTCTCTCTCTCTCTCTCTTCTCTCCTTCTCTCTCTCTCTCTCTCTCTCTCTCTCTCTCTCTCTCTCTCTCTCTCTCTCTCTCTCTCTCTCTCTCTCTCTCTCTCAATTTTGTCTTAACATCCTGTAATGTCCTCTTACTGGAGATGATAAGAGGAGAGAAATTATGATTTTTCTGAAGCTGGACACCCACCCACCACCCACCCACCCACCCCCACCCACCCCCACACACACACACACACACACACACAACACACACACACACACACACACACACACACACACCACACACACACATACACATACACACACACACACACACACACACACACACACGCACACACATTCGTTATTTCTATTAAAGCATAGGCAGGAATGAATTGTTCGTGAGGCGCACAGTGCGGCGAGGGAGTCCTTCCTTTAGTGGAGAGCGGGTGGTGGTCCGCTTTGGGGGCCACTGGCTAAGAGGATGAGGAGCACCAGGGCCAGAATCAAGCTGAGTCTCAGGTGGGGTAAGTCACATGAGCGCCAGCTTCGTGCCCAGTCCCTGGCTGACAAGCTGGCATCTGGTGACTCCTTTGACTTTTTGCGTGGCGTGCGCAGCATGAACCCGGGCTCACACACGCTTCCCCTACGGGTGGATCACGCTGTGGGGGATGAGGGCATCGCCTCCATGTGGGGAGACCATTTCAAGGGCATTCTCAACTGTGTGAGGGACGAGGAGAGTGAGAATGCGCTGCGTGGTGGGATGCGTGGTGTGTCGTTGCAGGGTTTCCGCAGCGTGGACCACGAGGAAATAAGAGGGATATTGCAAAGCCTCTCCTCCAGTGAAGCTTTGGGTATGGATGGGCTCCCTTCTGGGGCATTTAAGTATGCGCCCCCCAGCCTGGTTACATGGCTCTGTCTCTTCATCAATGCCTGTGTCTGCCATCAGTACATCCCCAGTCAGGTCTTGGCAGGGCTTATAGTGCCTTTACTTAAGAGCAGAGTGAAGGACCCTGCTAACTCTGGCAATTGCAGGCCCATTGCCATAGCGACCGCCATGTCCAAGGTGCTGGAGAAAGTGGGTGCTCCATCGTCTTAAGGCCTACCTGTAAACACTGGACAATCAGTTCAGCTATAAGAATAGCCTTGGCACTGAGATGTGTGTGTGGACATTGAAGAATATCATTCACTAGTACACTTCCAGAAATTCACCTGTTTATCTGTGTTTCCTGGATGCCAGAAAAGCATTTAACAGAGTGAATTACTGGAAGCTCTTTAACAAACTTATCGTCAGGGGTACACCTGGGTACATTATTAATTTATTAATATACTGGTACACTACCCAGGAATTTACTGTAAAGTGGGGTAATTCCTATATCGCTGTCCTTTAGGACACCCAACGGTATTCGGCACGGGGGGGATTCTATCTCCCTACCTGTACAATGTGTACACGGATGATCTCAGTGCCAACCTTCGTGATACAGATGTCGGCTGCCACATACATGATGGGGAA
>JACEEZ010021976.1:0-5000 GCA_016584305.1 Chionoecetes opilio
TTTTTTTTCCCCACTTTTTTTTCAGACAAGTTTTCGCTTTTTCCCTTTTTTCCCCGAAGCAGCCCACAAACCTGAATGAAATCTTTTAACTGGATGACAAACAGAACAAACTACCAAATCCATTGGAAGAGCAGAATGTAGTGCAACCTATAATGATGAAACTTAACCCCAACATACGAATGTGCTCATTAGCCATCCCCGCCCTCGGTAGTGAGCAGAGGAACAGAGGGAGGGGAGGGGGGGAAGGTGGAGGGGAATGGCTAAATGTGTGTCAAGGGTCGGCTGAGTGGGGTAGTTTTAATTACAAAAGTAAGGAAAAAACTATATTTATATATTAATTTATCATCAACGAGATCAATTTGTTTTAATTCATTAAGATCCCACGCACGTTTGAGATTTAAGCAGGAGGCGATCTCTGTAGTGCCCTGCCGGACTGCACTATTGTTTCTATATGTTTCTTCTCCAAGGATCATATCATCCGAAACGAGTCTCCTGTTGTGAGTAATTTTATGCATTGATAGTAAGGTAAATTGAGTCTCATTTTACTAGTATATAGTCATGTACCAGACATTAGCGGCAACAACAAACATCATGCACTCGTCCTGTACACGTATTATTCTGGCATCAGTTTTTGTCACTTAAAGTTCTCCGGAAAACTCTGATTAGAAAAATGACATATTAGAAAAAATACATTTGGTGTTTTTTTGCTTAACTTTCAGGAACAAAACCATGATATAGTATACTGTGATTAATAAGAAAATTATATGACAAAATTATATACCGGCATTTAATAATCAGCTGCATTTAGTATCCTTAACAAAATAGTTTTTCTGAGTGATTCTATTCCTGCTCATTCCTGCCTTAATGGCGAGTCGTTTACAAAGGCTTTCAGCGTTCCTGTAATACAACGTGGACTCAATATTAACAATTGGTACGAGTTTATCACAATAAAGTAAAAAATCTCTCTCTCTCTCTCTTCATCTCATCCTCTCTCTCTCTCTCTCTCTGCTCTCTCTCTCTCTCTCTCATCTCTCTCTCCTCTCTCTCTGCTCTCTCTCTCTCTCTCTCTCTCTCTCTCTCTCTCTCTTCTCTCTCTCTCTCTCTCTTCTCTCTCTCCTCTCTCTCTCTCTCTCCTCTCTCTCTCTCTCTCTCTCTCTCTCTGTCTTCTCTCTTTCTCTCTCTCTCTCTCTCTCTCTCATCTCTCTCTCTCTCTCTCTCTAGTTGTTATCGTTCGTATAGTGTTTATAGTTCAGCACTTATATTCACCATTTCTGCCCACCACTTCCTTCCAAACGCGCGCGCACACACACAGGAGGAGAGAAAGCAGTGATTGAGTGTAGAGTCGCATCCCTCGATCATCGGTCACACACACACTATCGATCCATCACAGATAAGAGCACACTTGACCCGCCACACACCTGCCGCCACACCTGACGCACGCCATCAATATGCACAGGGAGCCTCATCGTGCATGCGGCCGAGGGCATTCTTCAGGATTATGCAATATATTCTGATCGATATAATAATTCATATATTTATGTTATGATGGCAAAAAAAAATGAGATTGCCGTCTTGACCTGATATTTATCGTCCTAATTACCTGCGCGAGACGGATCATGTGAATAAGGTGCCACAGGTGGGTAATTAGAGAGGACAGGCGACCACGGGGAGGCCGGTCTTTAGCCGGGTAATGCAGCTGACAGCATTCAACCCAACAACAACCTGCACCGAGAAGGCAGCTGATCCCAGTATTTCTAACCATCATATAATATCTTATTACAATATGTATGTATGTGTATATATTTGTGTATATATACATATATATATATATATATATATTATATATATATATATATATATATATATATAATATATATATATATAATATATATATATATATATATGCGTATACATATATACATAAATTGCACGTATACACATAGAAACTACTTAGACAGTTTTCGTGATCACTTTCTACAGTTTTCCTTCCTGTCACTCCCACGTGGATGTATAAGGAGCTCTCGCATGCCATCAAAGGACAGTGTTTGTTGATATCCCGTGGCTGGTAAGGCGAGCACCTGAGGCCTTAGTGAGGCAGATTGCTTCCTGCACTCCTCCAGTGGGCATGAAGGGCCTCCCAGAAAGTCGTCCTCTGTACTGTTATCTCAGTCAAACACTTTATTCAGCCAGAGTCTGGCGGGCTTGTGAGGTGATGGCTTGCCTCCTCAGCACGTCACGGATTACTGAAGCGTATCATTGTAATAATATAATCATTGTAAAGTAATAACAGATGTTAAGAAAGGCGTCGACAGTTCAGATCAGCTGCTGTGCCTCTGGGACTCCACACGGCACATGCTCACTAGCACGTACTGTATTCTCCATGGAAGGAGAAGAGTGAGTGTTTGTACAAGTTTGATAACTTGTCATTCTTTATTCCAGATTCGCGTCACCTTGTCATCGCACTTAGGGGTACGCCTGAAAACTTGAAGTGGCTACTCGCGAGGTTTTTCATACCAAAATGATGTTGGTATGAAGAAATCATTTTGGTCCAAACTTGGTGTGTCGCGAGTACGGTTGAATACGATCTAAAACTTGAACTTGAGTTGGGAGATTGAGAGGCACCCAGCGGAAGCCTTTTGTCCGGCGCCATATGTAAACAAACCCTTTTGCCTCATCCAGCTGATAATGACTTCGCCATGGCAGCGTCTTTTTAATCCCAAAAACATACCGAAATAACCCTAAAAAACTTTACCGAAATATATAAAAAGATACAGAAAGACGCATTTCTATGTATGATTATGTCTCAATACCAAAATATGGTATAAAGAGTATACTGTACATAATTTCAAAAGTATTTTGGTATATTACGTTTTAACTCTTAATACCGAAATACATCCAAAACATACCCAAATATACCGTATGTGGTATGTATTGGGTGTTATTTCGGTAGAGACACTCCCATGGCAGCACACGGCATGGTAAAAATGGACGAGGACTGCGCTTTCTTTTTCTAAAATACTGACTAGGTTTCCTTGCATAAAAGTAGAAATTTTTCTGATGGAGGTATTTTATGGGAGATATTCCGCAGAAGTTGGCGGCGCCAACCACCCGGGCAATCGCGCACCATCAAATTAGTTTTATTTTAACCTAAATAGCTCAACAAAACCTAACCCTAAACTACCTTAAGCCTAACATAACGTAAACCAAACCTTAACATATAACCTAAATCTAACCTAACCCAAAAACTAAACGAATTTAACTCAGCAATTTTTATATAAAAATAATTATATTTTTGGGTTCCGGAAGTGAATAACTATTACACAATATACTGAACCAAAAATAATAGAAAAAAGTAAGCTGACGAGGAAGTGACTCATCTTAGGGAAGGACTGCACACAGAAATAAGTGAATGAGGTTGGGGAGGCACTTGTGTCGCAGTGGAATCATAGCTGAGGATAAAGGGAAACATGACCTAAGAAAAAAGTACTTTATTCCGAATTAGTTTTGGCCCGTGGGCATCTTCAGAGGAATTTGGGTCACAGGCCAATCTGCTCTATGGGGATCCGGGAGATCCATTGCCTGTTACGGATAAAGCTGATTGGTCTGCGATCCTGCCGCCATCGTACTCCTGATTGGCGTGAAGTATTCAAGTGTTATTTTTTATACAAATAGGGATAAACTATTCATTCATTCATTTAACCTAACCTTGACATTGTCACCAAACCCTAACCTTACTTTACTAAGCATTGCGAAGCTATTGATGGTATTTAATCTCAAATGCAGAAACAGGGTAAAAGATTATTACATGTAAATATTGGGTCCTGTAATATCAAGATCAGTAATTGGAACGTCGCCGAAAATAGGAACATTGCCGGACGTGAAAAATTGGTTAAATTTTTACTTCAACCAGTAATGAGTATGAGGTCAAAATTTTCCCTTTTCCCTGTATTATGAGTGTTAAGACTGATGGTCACATTAAAAACGTCGGAAATGCCTTTTTTTTGCAGTTATCTCTCCCTTCATAACAAAAACCCGGGGACCCGTCGGGTTTTTGGGCGGGGAAAATGGCAACTAGTTTTGTACTGATAGTATTTATATGGATGGACGAAGATGTATCCGGTAAACAAATCTACGGAATAACATAAGCCCGGAAATATATAAAAATAAAATAACTGATAAAGTCTACGGGAATTACCTACCTATTCCTCGAAAATCTCAAAAAGTTAAACCAGTTTAATACAATACATGGACATTGGTTATTTAACCTAACACAAATGGGGGGAGCGAGCGCCCGGACCCCCCCCCCCGCTAGTTCACTAACCTAACCTGGGCGTTTGGGCGAGAAGTCTAACCTAAAGCAGGGAAAAAGGCGAGATAGCTGCAATATGATGCATTTCCAACGAATTTGAGTGCGATCATCATTCTTAACGCATCAAAATACATAGGAAAAGAGTACTTTCAACCTCTTACTTTATTGGTTGTAACTACCAAATTACCAAAAATTGGAACACTAGCCTATGGTGGGAACAGTTCCAGTTATCGTGTTCACAATGTATTGTTTCTCCTTACGAACCCCAACTCACTTCATTCACCTTATTTTAAAACCATCCCTCACCCCGAAAAAGTAGCTTTAACAATTTCATTGTCGACTGAGAGCCTTCCCAAAACACACAATAACATGGAGCTCTAATTTCGCGTCATTTTGATATTCACGCCAGTATTTCCTAAGTGTACTTCATCTATGGGCACCTAACTCATTTCATTCAACTTATTTAAGCATCTCATCTTCCATAACAAGTCGCATATGGCACCCAAATTTAAAAAATCGAACAGGACCTCCAAGCCCCAGATTAATTGCGTTACCGATATTTCACGTTTCACTAATGTTTAACCGGGTATCTACATATGTGGCTTCTCCTGCCCCACCTAAACAACTTCCTTCTATTGTTTAATGTCCTAATCTTACACGGTACTTGCATTCGAGGGAGATAAGTCCATAG